>SNVD02011185.1:0-54101 GCA_013180625.2 Boswellia sacra
CCAAGAGAACACAGTCGTTGCTATGCCGAAATCCTCCCATAATCTTTAACTAATCAATAACCTGAGGGGTACATAACAGACTAGTGAATATGAAACTCAGTAAGCAGCTAGAATTATAAAAATAGGCGTAACACTCAAAATAAAACAATTAATGACGATAACCATTTCAGAATATGACTACTATTTAATACTTATTCCATAAATCATATATTATTGTTCATTTCTTGGTATACAAATTACCAGTGCCCTACTAAGAAAGTCAGAAAATTGATTTCACCGTTCAAGGCTTGCGCCCCTGCGCGAGGGAATTAGTGCGGTGGCGCCAAGTTTTAGATTTCCAATCTGTTGCAAATTTCAGTTTTGTGCTCCTACGCCAAGGGAGAGGCGTGCCTGCACCAACTCTCTGTTCTCTCTTACTTGAGTTTATGCAAGTGGCGCTCCGGCGCGAAAGATATGGCACAAAGACGCCATTCCTCTGCCTATACCTCTTTAG
This sequence comes from Boswellia sacra, assembly GCA_013180625.2. Lineage (NCBI taxonomy): Eukaryota > Viridiplantae > Streptophyta > Magnoliopsida > Sapindales > Burseraceae > Boswellia > Boswellia sacra. The sequence goes on from SNVD02011185.1 coordinate 494, forward strand.
GTTGGTTAAAGATACGCTCCTGCACCATTTAATAGTGCTCATGCGCCAACCTTGCATCATTGGCCAATTTCCTAGACCAATTACTGACTTATCACATCACATTTCTAATTCTATAAATACTTGTCTATGGGTAATCAAACATGGCTTTTCTATGTCAAAGCTCATCACATATATCTATACAAACACCCATTTATATACACATGTCTCATTTACAAATAAACTTTCCACAAGTCTACCACATCCTCATGTGGTCCCATGGACACATAAATCATTCACACATGAGTTTCCACAAGCTAGCTACATTGTTCATATGGATATCCATTTCACATAATTTTGGAAGCTTCCACAGTACAATCACAGATACTTAGGAACAGTGCTCTCTAATCAAGGTAGGACTTATCATATCACTGTCAGATCACATATGTGGGCCCATATCACATAGCCACCCATTGGCGGCATCTGTAGGTAAGGCATCGTCGCAGTGAGTAGTTATCACATTTTCACATTGCACGAATCCGCCATCACCCAAAGGTGACAGCCACATAGTCCTGCTGGACTCTATCCTGCCACACGGAACAGTACATATGCACAGAGATGCCTACACTTGAAATAACTCAAGGCTAGTCTGACAATCCGGGCGATACCGAGCTCATGCTACCAAATCCCATGTAGGGAAACACATGGTCCAGACCTCCCCTCAAGCTATGAGAGCCAAATATCCTAAGTTGTGGCATGCCACTCACATATCAGTTTTCATATTCAGTCACATAAGTGAAGCTCTATATTAAGCTTTCACTCACATATCACATTTCACATTTCAATCACATAAATGAAGCTCTATGTTAAGCTTCTAATCCAATCACAACTTATCACAATTCATTCATTATAATGCTAGCATTCAACTGTATCACATTTCACATTTGACATTTAATATATTCCTATGGGCTTGGCATGTAATTTCAAATTCATAACACATCATACAATGATGCATGCCTTTACACATCACAATATTGCAGTTCACTTTCATAATTGAGGTTTTACGTAGGCTTCTCATTAATCACATATACATTCATAAATACAATAAGCCTACATATTTCATATACACTTATAAATGTGCACAATCCACACATTGACATCATTTTTACACACATAGAACCCCGTTGACTTCTTTATTCGTGCCAACCTTTTCATTACTCTTCGATGTATTTCAATCATATTGTTGCACAACTATGTCCATGTATAACTGGTCTCATTCATTTTCTACTCCTACATATTCATGAAACTCTAATACACATGGTATGTCATAGACATTCATTTGTTATGCCATCTCACATGAGAAATTAGTGTCCTAGAACGTTTGACATGTATCTCATTCTTCATATACACAAATCGTTTCATTGGCAATGTTATTTAAGCCATATCACAACAAATTCACATATATGAGGGCACATTCACATTTCTATATCTCACACACATAGAATTTACACCAACATGTAACTCACATACTCATCAAAGTGTGTGAATTCACACATTTCATAAATCATTATAAACCCCAATTAAATCATTTCCCATATTAAGGTCCATGTATTCATGGCCCCACCCACATTCCATCAACACATTTCAGATATATTCACAAACATAATCATTAAACACATTTCATTAAGAGTTAAGATCTGTTGTGTCCTCCGAAGGTTCTAGTTACTTACCTGATTAGCCTCGCCTCTTAATTTTGTTTTCCTGTATTTCTTGACAACGGCATCATATGTGTCAAGAAAAGAAACGCAGATGCTTGAAATTCACCTCTTCTTCTTCTCCTTCATCTCTAACAACCATTGTCATAGTCATGACGCACTGATCAGTGTCCATTTAAAAATCATTAAACCCCTTATAGGTTAACGGCAATTCAACCAATCATTTACTAAGCAATATCACCCACACACATTGATAAGGTGATCAAAATAAAAGGTCAATTATTCCCAATCCTCACCAAACTTCATGGGACTCAAGTAGACATATGTATTATATCCCATGAATTTTATTGAGTAAAAATAAGGCCATATACCACATAGAAACCCTGAATCTTGCTTATACAGATAATCTGTCTCCAGGCCTCTCAACTGAGTAGTATCACTTTAAAGAATTTTATAAAATTCATTGTTAATCAAATAACTACCAAACTTTGCAGTCTAAAACTAGACACATATAACTGTCATTTTACCAAAAATCATAATTTTCTATAGTGTCTAAGTCAGCCAAAAGTAATTTAACTTATCTATTCTGTTTTGACAGTTAAAATTTCCAGCTTTACAACCTCAAATTTGAAAAATCATATAAATTCATACAAAGCTCCAAAGGCCATAAAATTTTTCAGTTCAATAGAAAACATACCTAAGGAATTGTATACCGAAAACCAGAATTTTTCATGAAGGATTGGTCCCTCAAATGAAAACTGTTTCCCATACTCTGTTTCAAAACAGGGGATATCCAAATTCGGTTCAGCAGTTTTGAAAAATCACCATAAATTATTCACTTCGAATTTTTGAGTGATTCAAAATGATATAAACTCCTCAATGTGTCTAGTTTCACATATAAAAATTTCAGAACCAAATTATATTCCTAGAATTTTAGAGATAATTCGTACTCCCTACTGCTCAGTTTGACTATCCTGCAGAATTTTGACCCAATCATCATCTATGGCCTTCCTATCTCATCCAATCTACTAGAACCATGTATAACCCACCAAATTTGTGATTTCCATCATACCTAATTGCATACATCACATGGACATACTATAGACCATAGTTTAATCTAGCATTCCTTCACAAAATTTAGTAACTAAGCATGAGAAGTTGAAGGAGAGAAAAGATACCTACCTTGAATTCCTCCTAGTTTCCTTTAATTTTCCTTGATTCCTCACAATTGAAGAAAGCAAATAGAGAGAAAAAGAGAAGGCTGGAAACGGTTTTTGGTAGAGACAAGAAAGAGAAATAAAATTTTCTAGAGTTCTCCCATGCTTTTATAGATAAGGATTGAGATGAAATTTCAAGTTAGCCCTTGTACTTACCAACAACTTCCAATTTCATCCTCCAAGATTACTTATTAACATTTATATCATTTAGGCACATATATGCAAAAATAAATACACACTTTAAGGCATATAAAGGCATATTTATTCACAAAATTTTGAGGTGTTACGGAACCTTTAAAACATAAATTAAAAGGGTTCGTTAAGTGAACAAAGTTTAGATGAACCCCTAAAACTTAGGAAAAAAAAAGTCTATCTAGCGGCTTTGGCTACGGTACATCGGTTGTACCGGTGCATCACTTTTCCAAATTTTTGTAATTTTTAGTATAAAAGTTGTAAATTCTTGTATAAAAATCGTAAATATGGAGTGTAAAAGTTGTAAATGAAACTATTTTCGATTTTTTGTAAACTAGTGTAAAAGTTGTAAATCATTGTATAAAAGTCGTAAATGAGAATTTACAACTTTTTTTTTTCACATTTACGATTTTTATATAAAGATTTACAACTCTTACACTGAATTTACAAAAAATTGACAAGTGATGTACCGGTACATCACTTGTCAATTTTTTACATCGGATGTACTGTAGACGGACCCCTATCTAGCAAATGAAGTTCTAAGTGAACCTGAGCCTTTAAATTATGAATTAGAAGGGTTCATCTAGTGAACCAAGTTACAGACGAACCACAATAGATGAACCACAAAATTATGAAATTCATCTTTGAATTATGAATTAGAAGGGTTCATCTAATGAATAAAGTTTAGGTGAACCTCGGAGTTAGGAATTAGCAATGTTCATCTAGCGATTGAAATTTAAATAAACCCTTGAATTTTGAGTTACGAAGGTTTCTGTAGAGAGCAAAGTTTAGATGAACCGCTAGATTCTGTAATTGGAAAGGTTCATCTAATGAAACGAGTTGGATGAACCATTGGATTTATTACCTTTTATCAAGTCAGTGATGAGCAGGGAGCCAACACTTGTATATCAACGGTTTGAACTTGTCAACAAGCAAATATTGACCCCAACAAGGGCTGTTGGAAATATCTGTGTTGTTTTAGTCGAGTCATGTCACGACCCATTAGCCCTTAGAGTATAGGGCCGGGATCTAAGCCCCTAGAATATCAAAATCTATCGCTATACGGACAACTGTTATGACGTAGCACAAGATTTTGCAGTAACATTTTTATTGCTTCCTAATTTGTTGGTGGTGGCGGTGGGAGCTCTAGCATAGCTTTTCCCTCTCTAATAATGGTGGGAATGTTAACAATCATCAGTTTCTTAGCTTCTTTCTTAAGAGTTACAAGCATATAGTTTGGATATTTCTGTGTTCTTCTGCAGCACAAAAATGCGTCTAATTTATCCCAATGAAGGAATATCTTGCCTCCATCGCAAGCATCTAACAATGAAGCATTGGACCCATATAACTAGCATTTCCAAGCACTCACACCCATATAACTCTCTATAGCGTCTTTTAGCTGCAGCAACAATGTCAGCAAATTCATGTGTCATGAGTACTGTTGACAAATATTTTAGAAGACAACCTTCGTTACTTCACTCCACTTTTGCAAGTTACATGAACTTGTACGAGAGAAAACATATTAGGTTAAAAGTCTTTTTTTTCATAACAAACTCCCTACAATGAAGAACCAATCTGCTTATGCTTCTTTTTTCAATTAATTGAGTTAGATTCTTCTGTGACCGTGAGTATGAGTATCTTGTGTCATTGTCTTGATTTATTGTTCGAATAATCTATTAGAGTAGTGCTACTCTTACAAACTCTGAACATAAACTGATGTAATATTACTCATTTATTCATACATCATCACCCTTCATTAACTAAGCAACTATTATATATTTATTTCTTCAATCATCTTATGATATATCAATTTTTATGAAAGAGTCTGTATAAAAAAATTGTAAGTTTAGCATTATTCAATCTATTAATATATTATGAGATCGATAAATTATTAACGCTTACCGTTATGGAACATTAAAAGAGGAGAGAAAAATTTTAAAAAGATATGTTAGGAATAAATTATTAATCAGTTCTTATATTTTTAAATTAATTTTATTTATAAAGGGATTTAGAAAACAACTTTTGAAGTGCGGCCAAAATAACCACATTCTGATTAATTATTTCAAGTCTGTTTCGACTTAAATCAAAAGCATGGCCTTGCTGGCAAGTTATGCAACTTTAGCCTACCCAGGACTCAAATAAAAAAGGGGCCAACCAGTAAGCGCCTCATGCTCAAGCCCATCCAAAACTCATTCAATAGAGACTCCAAAGAAACACTTTATAGGGATCAGAACAGTGCTCTCATCGAACAAAATGAAATGAATAAAATTGAGCCACCTAGTTCAGTAGAATAATCAAGCACATGAATTAGTAAAATCAAACTTAATTGTCTAAAATAACATAGGGATAAAGATAAAAGTTAGTATAAACATGTCTCTCAAGCAAACCTAAAACTTTTAGATGCATGAGAACAATAGTTTCCTCACATTTCATATTCTAGTCAATTTGAACTACAAGGAAAAAAAGAGACATGAAAATGCCAAAATCGTGCCACCTATAAATAGATGAAACATGGGCCATTAGGAAAAATTAAGTAAAATAGTCTTAAACTAACCAAAATGTAAAAATGTGATTGTCTCTCTCTTTTGTGTTTATTTTTTTTTTAAAATAAATTCATTCATCTTCGTCCTCATTTTATTAGGCCTTCTCTTAGATCACTTAAAGAAACCTTAGCATAGCTTGGTTGGATTTATACTTACTTTATATTTGTCTTCTATTAAATAAGTACCATGAAAGGTTTCAAGTACATGCAACACAAACCGAAAGCATTATAGCCCAAGAGTTAAAGAAGTATGCAAAGGTTTCAAAAGTATGCCTTGAAATTTTCAATTTCAAGCTCTTTCTCTTTCTCTTAAACTATGTAAAGGTTCATGTTATTTCGATCACTTTCTCTTGAAGCTCTATCTTCTACCTTTGCCTTTCCGATTTTAAGTCTTGACGCTCTATATTCTTCTTCGTTTCATTGCTCTTTGGAATTGTAGGCATAAGAAATGTGTGAGGGTGGACGTAGGCCAAAAGCCCCTTACCTTTGATACCTCTAGATTTCTTCCTATGAACTTGTTCTAAAATCTCCAAATTTTTTGATAGTTTAGCTTTCTAATTTAGACTGTGCTTTCAATTCCACCATCTTCTTCTATATATTATGCATTAACATGTGAGCTTTTAAGCTAATAAACCAAAGCTGATATATATGAAGCACAAAGCAAATAAACATATATTAATGGGAGTAGCTGATAGCAAAGATAGTTTCTTACAAATTGAAGTCAATCTTTATAAACTGAATTGAACCAAAAAAAAAAAAAAAAAACAAGAAGAAAATCATTTGCTGTTCATGCTAGATGAAAAATAGAGATGAAAAATATAAGATTTCCATAGCTCAACCAAAGTATAGATAAAATTTTAGAATTTTATAACATACTGTAGATTGATTTTCAAATTCATAAACACCTATATATTGCATTCAGATTTACTAATTTTAACATAATTATAATAACCTAAGGCTAATACACAACCTAATTCTTAACTAAATCCAGAGGTGAAATAACAATACTGTATCATGAGAGAAGTCTACTTTGACATTCTAACTTAATATTACAATTCTCATCATGTTAACATTATATTGAATTTCTTTGGCTGTGAAGGCGATTTGAATATTAATTACTGCACACGAATTTCAACATTGTCCTATACATGCATGAAGAGAAGTCTCTAATCAAATTAACCATGTAAAATGCCAAAGTATCAATGTATTTACTTATAGCATTTACGTAAAACGAAAACATTTATGCCATTAAAAAAGAATTATTCATTTGAGACCACATTACTATCGCAGAAGATTGTGACTTTGCAACATGTACTTTTAGGACGCGTTTGGGAGTCAGGACTGGACTGAATTGGACTGAGATTGGGATTGGGATTGGGACTAGACTAGATTGGACTGAACTATAGATAGTACTATATTATGTTTGGTGTAGTATGGGACTGGACTATATTAGTATATAATAAAATTTTAGAAATCAATTTTAAATATAAAATAAATTATTTTAATCAAGTTTGATTTAAATAAAAATTAATTTAATATTTATTAAAAATATTTAAAACTTGTTAATGCTTTTATAAAAATTAACATATTTTGCATTTCATTAGGAATTAATTATTATATAAATTATAAATAATAATTTTAATATTTTGGATTAATTTTTTATTATTATTACATCATTTTTATAAGTGAATAATGAAGATTAATTTTGAATAAAAATAATTAAATATGTAAATATAATTAAAAATTATACTATATTATGAAATTATTACAAAGGTGATATAATTATTTATTATATATATAAATTTCTATATTTTATTAATATTTTTTTAAAAATATTTCATTTTTATTATATGAAAATAAAATTATTTTGAAATTAGTAATTGAGTAATCTAATTAATTATCTTATTTATAAATGTTTATATTATTATATTAATTTTTTTAATAATATTTTATTTTATTATATAAAAATAAAATTATTTTGGATTTATTAATTGAGTAGTTCAATTAATTATTGTATTTATAAATGCTCATATTATTATATTAATTTTTAAAACATATTCCATTTTATTATGTAAAAAATTATTTTGGAATTAATTATTTGAGTAATTCAATTAATTATTGTATTTATAAATGTTTATATTATTATATTAATTTCTTAATAATTTTTTTATTTTTATTATATAAAAATAATATTATTTTGAAATAATTAATTGATTAATTCAATTAATTATTGTATTTCTAAGTGTTTATGTTATTATAATAATTTTTTTGGTAATATTTCATTTTTATTATATAAAATTAATATTATTTTGGAATTATTAATTGAATAATTTACTTATTTATTATATTTATGAGATTTTTTATTTTTATATTAATATGAGTGTAATAATATTTCTTTTTGCATTATATTAATTTTTCTAAAATTATTAATGATAATATATTTATTTTTAATTTTTGTCGATAAATATTTTATATTATCTTTTTAATATTTTTATTAATAATTATTTTATTTTATTTTTATTATATTATATCACTTTTTATTATTAATTATAATAAGATTAAAAAGATAAAATATTGGCCCAAACTTGGGACAACTTGTCCCATGGATTGGGCACTATTGGGACTAGCATTAGTCTAGTCCCAATCTCCTTAAAGTGTTCCAAATAAGAGATAGGACAAATAGTCCTAAACACAGTCCAGTCCCCCCTTTTATTCTGTCTCCCAAACATGCCCTTAAGGCCCCCTTTTAATACCGGGGAAGGAGCTACATTTGGGACGAGTGGGGGCAATTTTCCCTACTCAGTCCAATGTGACCTGCTTTTAAAAGTTTCTGACAGTCCATTTTGGCTTTATTAATTTTATTTTCCCCCCAAACCTACGAATATATTTGTCAAATCCCTTTCTACAAAATATGTTAACCATTGACCCCAACAAACTCATTATTTAAAATATAAAACAACATTATCTAAATTATTAACAAGGTCTACCGACTTATCTATATTAGAACTCTTATATCTTTAGATAGTTTATATTCATTGTTAATTAAAGTACAAATACTTTTAATCTATTAAGTAAATTGCAATTAACCATTTGTTTTAATTGATTACCAAGTTTATTATCAATTGAAATTAACTGCAAGATGAAAATTTTAGCTTATATTTTTAAAACTAAAATGTAATCACAAAAAGAGATGAGTTTTAAAATTGATATGTAACCTTAATTATTTTTTTATTAGTTATCCAATGTTTAGTAAAATGTATTTTAAATATGTAATCAAATATAAAAAAGAGAACCTATTTATTATATATTACATTTTGATTTTTATATATACATCCAAAGTTGCTCTACTGATTTACTTTTCTAGCTCTGTCACTGTTTAAAACCATATTCCATAAAGTCGCAAAAGAGTTTATTTATTTTTTAAAACCCTTTTAACCCCAAATTGATTTTTTTTTTTTTTAATACCTCAACTCTCACCGCTTTCGCATCCAGTCACATCTCTCTCTTTGACAGCAAACTCATCGATCGCAAATTGATAAGCTAGGGCATAATCTCAAAGTGATCTCATCACTCTCTCAAATCTGAATTTGTAGATTTCACACAAGCAGTGAAATTAAGGTTTAAGCTGCACCAATACCAGTAAGCTGCACTTCAGTTGGCTGTCCAACATCTTGGACTTTGTTTGGCGCTGATTTGTAGTAACATCAATACACTACGAGTTGAAAAAACAAAATATTGCTCCAAGACCATTGCTTATCTGCCGGAGTTAACCAAAAATAACATTAATATAACAATGCCCTTTGCGAACTTCTTAAGAATCTGAACAAAAAATTGCTAACTGAAGTTTTTTAATTACCAGAATAAAATAGTCTAACTTGATGAGAGCATAAGCGGTCCAAATGCATCCGTTAGCAGAGAGAGAAAGAATGGCATTTACTCTACACGCCTTGATTTTATAACTTCTTTCTGTAATCTGTATAAATCAACACAAGAACTATGAGGTCATGGGTGTCATTTCTGCTGCTTGCATTTCATCATTATACGTACGTGGATTTGGCAGATGCTTACCGCCATAGTGAGAGGTGAAGCATGCATAATAATGTTGAAGATATTGCATATAATTCCCACAAAAAAAGCACCTGCTGATGCCATTGGGGAGAGCCAAAAAGGTAAGGAGAGCAATGTCTACAACGAAAACCACTCCGAAAAAAAGTCCAAAAGCAACCGTTGACTGAAAACACAAAAGAAATAGCAGTATTACCATTAAAGGGAACAGTCAAAGAGCAGCCAATGAAACAATTTGCCATAATTATTTACCGTTCTTCATCACAAATTACAGGATCGATTATTAAAAGATAAGCTAAGGTCAGATCAGAGACTTAGCAACGCGATTGACAACCATGAAGTTTCATGGTTATATTCAGTGCGTGACCATTTTAATTTGATTAGTTGATATCAGAGGAGCTATGCATGTGCATCGTTATGCATATTTTTTAATAACTCCAACCTCGAAAACTGTCATGATAAGCATATATGACATTCTCACTTTTTTTGGGAACATGTTGGGAAAGAATTGGGGAAGAAAAACAACTTAAACAGAAGTTACATAAGATGAAATTTCCTAAAATTACTTCCCCACTAAGGGCTATGATATTTACTCTTGAAGAACAATATGAAAAACAAAATTCATGGAAAGCAAAGGTGTGAAACATGCATACCCTTCCATAGTCCATATGATCATATATGCAGAATATGGCTAAATATATCAATTCCATTACAAGCCCAATAGAGTTGATGGTTACGACCAGAATGCTGTCTGGATATGAAAACATGCAATTGAGGCATGTTGCCATATGAGGGTATGGGTGGAATTCTTCCACTGGCTTGCTGTTAATTATACGCCAAAGGATCGGACTGTCACAGTATTTTAACTGTCAGAGACAAAAGTATGCAAAAAAAAAATTTATATGCCAAAGCAATACCAAACACCAGAAGTCTATTCTTTAAACGCAAAAACCTTCAATGATAAATCCTAACAACATTAATCTTATTTAAATTCACCAAATCAGCAAATAATAATTACTTTCCTGGTATCAACAAGAAATACATAATGTTGATTTTTTTGAATATTTGTTTGGTGATTTAAACTTAAAGAAGCAGAGTTTTATCAACTTGCGAACATGAACTGGAGAGCTAACGAGATCCTTAAGCTGGCGAGAGGAAGAGGCCAAAGGAGATGACATTCCCTGTGCGCAAAAACAGACAAACTAATCAAATTATTAAATCAATCACAATAAAAAAGAAAAATGAAAACAGAGAAAACAAAATCAGCAGTATTTCCACGGACTGCTTCTTGAAACACAGAAAACGAAAACAAGGTATACATAACAAATTCAAAACGCAACTGGACACTCCAAAAGACCTGTTAATTACAAGACGTAGCGGAAGACCTGTTAGGTTCGACAAACTTGTTTCTCGAGACAGAGAAACAAAAACAGAATCAGAATCACAACAACAAAGCGAAACACACCTTAAAATTTCAATACAATTAGAGTATTATTTGTTTGTTTCTACTTTCGAGAACAGAAACAACAAAACCCAAACACATTTATATGAATTACAATCCGAAGCATTTACAGAAAAACATAATACGGAACGTACCGGATAATGCCAACTACATTGCAAGCATCCTCAGCGCTAACCATCTTGAAAGCCTAGTTGTAATCAGGAGAGCAAACGAATATTTTGAGAGAGAAAAGAGCAGATATAATTGAAGCAAGTCTAGCTTGTGTTACAATCGAATTCTTCAATGAAATAAAAACAAAAAAAAAAAATCTTAAGATACTATCGTGTAATTAATTACTTCAATTTTAATTAGTTAAAAAAATAGTTGAATCTTTTCCTTTTCCTGAACCCATTCAATTTTCATGATCATAATCGTCTGGTGTTCAGTTGATCTATCCAGCCATGTATTGCTGGTATGACCGTCTGATGGCCATACCGGGCAGCATTATATGACTGACTAGATAGCTTTAATATATGATAGGATCCTCATGGGAATCCAACGGTCATTGAACGTTATAAATTGTTTTTTTAATATTTGAAGAAAAAGTTATATGAAAATAACATATCATCAAAATATTCATTCATTTAATAATAATATTTCACAGAATGTATGCATATGTTCAATTTGATTACTTTATGTGTTAAGTTAATGTTCTTGTCATAGACAAAAAGTGTAGAATTCAGAAATTAAGCTGCTAGTGATGATTTTGGTTTTGCTATTTCCTGTTCAACACCTGCTAAATGCTTGGCAACAGCCAATGTTGATGAATTTTATACAAATGCATCAGAGGCAGAGTACACATTTTCTAATTGTATTTACCATGGATAACTGACTTGCATTTGCTTTTGGTAATATTCTAAATGTTCTAGTCCTATACGTTGCTTTCGAGTCCTATACTATCTACATATTTCATAGTCAAAACTTATAATATGCCTTATCCTACAAGGACTATCTCATTGGCCTTTGTGGGTGCCACCGAATGATTTCTTCTGCTGTACTTTGGATTCTCCTGCATCTTTCATGATCAAAATTCTTGACTATTTAACCTGAACGAGAAGTTATTTGAAGATAAACATTAGTCTTTGTTCTTTTATAAATTTAAATTTTGTTTTTAATATTATATATTTTATAATGTAATTTATATTCAATCTTAATTATATATTTTTTTTAAAATTTAAAATAATTTAAAATCAATCGTATATTTTTAAATTCAATTAAAAACAAAAATACTAAATTCATAAAAGAACACATTTTTAATTTTTTTTTTTCTGTGATGCATAAGAAACAAAAATTATATTAGTAAAAGCATAGAAGTACAAATTGTACTTATCATCCACAAAGGTTGAAATGGGCCGCTCCTTTATATTACCAATTAATTTGAGCTTACGGATAAAGTTTTTACTTGAGTATAAATATCCACAATTCAATGGAGACGTCTACAATTAGATTTTCCTAACTTCTTGACCATTTGCTTTTCTATTTATAGTTACTGGTGAAATGGTTTAAAGGAAATTCATTTTTTTTTTAATTCTGGTATATTTGATTTGCTGATCATTTCCTTTCTAATTAACTGAATATACAACATGTTTGCTTCTTATCAATAACACACGCGCGCCCATAATTACACATGTTTACTGCATTTTACATTAAATTGTGTCCTGGGATGCTCCTGGTGTTGGAATTTAGAGGCCAATAACCCAATGATCAAGCATTTCCCAATAATCATATGCGTTCGAAAGCAATAAATGTGTACCTTGAGTCGTGTTATTCACCATCCTTTCCTTATGCGTTGCTGGAAACATGAGAAACTTGAGGGTTAGCTTGGGGCTGCTGGCTGCAAGAGAGAAGACAGAATGGGAGAGGAGAGAAACAATTTAGGCTGCCTTTCCAAATTCGTCAACAGTAAACTGTAATGGGCCAATTTACACACACACACATGTACACATATATATATATATATATATGGGTGAAGGCAAGGACTTCACATGTGATGTTAATTTATAAAATTCACCCTTCCATAATAGGTCCATAATAACTCACACTGGATTATACTTGATCCTATTCATATTACTGATCTAGATTTGGGCACAACTAAAATGTCTCATTATCAAATGGTGATCGCAAACCAATAAGTCTATAACATGCTCCCTAATGTTTGACATTGACCAATAAATAATTCAAAGATGAAAAATAATTTATGGTAGTCCATTGAATGTGGATGAAATACAACCCCAAGCTCTGATTCTTCATACAACCTGAAGATAACAATCTTTTTTGCTTTGTTGTAGATTCATTTGTCATTAAATTTTTGTTCCATTATGATTTACAAAGCCTTTCACAGTCTAACCTCTCTGTTCCACTTCCAAATGCACCACTACCGTCAACGTCTGCTGGACCTTTACCTTCAGTTGGTGCTCCTTCAACAACTTATCCTTAAGTTCAATTCATAAAATATGTTCAACAGACATTTATAAAAATTGACACTCAATTCCAAATTAATTCCTTTGGTATAAAAATTTGGTTCAAAAACATGAGAAACAAGCTAAAGAAGTTGTTGAACACACTCAATTAACATTTAAGCTTCTTAAGAATGTTTAACAATTCAAAAACATGATAAATAGACCAAAAAATTTGTTGTTCAACACCCTATATTAAGATTTAAGCTTCTGACATGTTTGTTAATGTTAACAAAAATAAAAGAATGTTTAACAATTCAAAAACATGACAAATAGGCTAAATAACTTCTTGTTGAATATACTCAATTAACATTTAAGCTTCTAATATATTTGTTAGTATTAATAGATGTAATAGATAGTTAAACAATTCAAAAACATGATAAATTAGGCAAAAAGAACTTGTCGTTCAACACATTCAATTAACAATTAAACTTCTAATATATTTGTTAATGCTAATACATGCAAAAGATAGTTTCACAATTAATCAAAAACATGATAATTAATATATAAAAGATCGTAAAATTTACATTTCTATTACTTAGAATTAAATTTATTCACTTATAAATCATAAATATATAATAATCTCAAATCATAATAAGTAAATACTATAAATCATAGTAACATAAGGAGTGATTATAACTATTAAGTGTCAATTTAATTAATTTTTTAATTTTTTTACAAGATACTGTTTTCTTTTGTTATCTTTAGGTTGAATGGTTGATGATGCTTGATTCCATTACAATTATTTTATTGACAATTTTCGAAGTGGAGAGAGTAAGGTTTTGGTCCGGTTGAAGTTGATATTCATGGATAGTAAGCTTTTCCGCATCTTTACTATTTCAAATTAAGTACACAGGGGCCACTGCTTTTCTATATATCTAATTGTCATGCTTTTAACATATTGAGTCATGTTACTGATTAAAGACTAGCTTGCTTGCTAATCTACACATATTGTTGTTAATTTACTGAAATAAGTAAGATTAAAATAATCTCGTTCGGTAATGCAATCTATAAAATATATTAGATAATGTTAATCACACGTAAATAGCTGACTATTACGATACAACTAGCTTAATTAAGGTGAAAAATATCATGAAAATCTAGTGAGAAATTAATATACTCTTGCTCAATTAACTACTATAGTATATTTGGATCAAGTTTCTGTTTTTCTACTTCTTTTATTTACCGTGCTTGAACATTAACAACTAGTAATAGCATGCATATGTATACCTTAGTGTATATGATTGAATATATATGAAGAGTTTGTAAGTATATTATTATTGATTAAATTTGTTTTTGGTAGACCCAGCTCGTGACTTACAAGCCTGGGTGGTTTACACCGTCTAAATTCTAACCCAAGGCCGAGGCTTGGATACCACAGGACTTAGCCCAGACCCAGAAAATTATTATGCCAGGATTTAACCATGAATTAAACTTTGAAATCTTTTTTATTTTTTGTTCTAATAACTATTAGATTCAAATATTATTATTTGATGTTCTCTAATGGAACTAGGAAAAAAAAGAATTTAATCTTAGGGCTGGCAATGGGGCGAGGCGGGGGCGGGGTGGGGGTGGGGAGGCCCTCCCCATTCCCTACCCTATTGTTCAATTTAACCCTCATTTCCCATATTTTTTAGGGTGGGGAGGGGATAGGGAATACAGGGAATGCTTTGCCCAATCTTACACCATTCATCATGCCAACATCTTTTATATAATTAAACTTAGAGTTTTAAGAAAAATAACATTAATTTTATTTTTAAATATTAATATAATTTTATGTTTTTTTCGATAATGAATATATTAAATATCAAATAAAATTAATATTTATAAGTTTATATATTTTTTTTAAATGTAATAGTTTATTATATGAAAATAAAAATAATAATATATTTTATATTTTTATTTATAAGAGTAGGGTGCAAAGTGGGTGTGGGGTGAGGAGTAGTAAACCCGTTCTCAGCTCATCACAATGCTGGAATTAAAATTATATCCCCATCCTCGCTCCATCCTCATGAAATTAAAACTAACACCATCCTCACCCCAATAGAGGCATATCCCTAGGGATCGCCAACTCTACAATAATTTATTGTACCTTAAAAAGAAAAAAGAACAAACATATATCATTCAAATTTCAGTCAAATTTGATTTATTTTGATTTCAATAAAAAATAATAAGTAAATAAATAAAAGAAATAATGCCCCTTAGATCTTTTCAGTAGAAACTTTCTCTATACTTTCACAAGATGTTTTAATTAATGGACTATGAGGTTTGGAAGGGATTAACCTCGCGAAACGAGGTTTAGAGGCAATTAGTGCATTTGAACTTGCATTTTGTTACAGGCTTGATAATTATGAAAAACTTTTCTTTATTCATAGTTGACCTAATAACCAAGTAGTGACGGGCCCAATATCTAGATCTTAGGGAGGTCGCTCTAATTAAGAACATAAGTATAGTAAATTTTTATTAAGTTTGTATAATAAAAAAGAAAAAATAAAAATGTGATATTTTTATTAATTAATTATGCATCAAGAATATATAGAATTTGACTTTTTTTTAAAAATCTTGTCGATGGATATAAATTAAATAATGTAAATAAATATTTGTCAATAGTATATACTTACGTAAATTTTAAAAGAATAGAAAGAAATTTATTTTTTTAAACAAATTATCAACTCTCAAACTAAACTATAAAAATAAAGTATAATTATAAAGTTTGAAAAGATTTAAAAAAAATAATATATTATACAAACTTTTTAACTTAAATCTTTAGTCAATGTTTCCTTTAATTAATAAAAACATCATTTGTTTAGGCAAAAGATAAGTAAAATACTTAAAAAATAATTAATTAGTTAAATTAAATGATTAAATATTTTTGAGCTTATCTAACATGACATGGTAATTCTATCATTATTAAGAAAGCTATGAACATGGAAGGACCAAAAGAACTTGCACCACAAAAGGCTCAAGATTTAAGGTTTATTATGAACATTTTTCAAACATGTGGGGAGCTCAAATGCTTTTCATCACCAAAACAAGTCATGTACATACATAGAGGCTATTTAAGTAATTGTTTAGATTTTCGAGGGGCCCTACTCCCCCAGGCCATAACACAATTCCACCCCTATAATCGTTCCACTCTCGTAATCGAGTAAGTCAGTAGAGAGTCTAAGATGCAACGAATGTACCACCTCAGCAAGCTGATCTGGTGCATCCTTTCAACCAAGAGTTGACATGTGTTTATGTAAAGTTTTTAAATTTTTTAATAAATTTATTCACTCCACATAAACCGTCCAAAATATTGAAAATCTTAAACGATTCAAATTTTGAAATTTGACTCTAAAACCCATAATTATAGCATTTCATATATTTCTTCTCTCCCTCTCTCTTTCCACTGACTCAACATCTCCTCCCATCTAACATCCATTTCCATCAATACTCCACTCTCCTTTTAATTTCTCTTCTCTTCTCCTTTGTCAATACTAGTCTCTCTCTCTCTCTCTCTCTCTCTCATAAAGCACCATGAAATCAACCAAGATCTGTTCCAGCAGCCAATTAAGATTTGTTGGAATCAGTCTCTCATTTCTCTAACAAAATGGTGATTGTTGGGTCCTTCAGTAGTAGTGGTAAGAAGTGAAGACTCTAAAGAATTTTGTAGATTGAAGGACTTGAATGTTGGTGATGTGATTTGGTGTTCCATTGGGCGAGGGAGGACGGGTGTTGTTACATATTTTGTCATTTTTTACATTTATTTTTTTTATATTGGTTGTAGATCTAGGATTGGTTTTTGATTTAGGATTCTTTTGTAAATTTCTTGAATAATGGTTTCATTCTATACATTTATTTTTTTATATTAGTTTTTAATTTGTTGAATTTATTTCTTATAAAAGTCTTGTAGTGATGTTGTATTTTTGCTAAAGCTAGTTTGAGACAAGAACTGATGTTGGTGATATCATGTGTATTTTTTTTTTCACTTGTTTTTTAATTGTTTTGCAAGCATCTTGTTTCTTGTGATGATATTAATTTAATATATTTATTATTTGAATATTGTAGTAATATTGTGTTAATATTGTTGAAGCTGAGTTCGATATTGTGTTAATGGTGGATTATGGAACATGTGTTTATCAAAATGCCTTGGTAAATCCTTCCCGGCAGAATCACACATTCTCGACCACTCATGCTACTAAGTAACCACCTATAAAATCCGTAGCATAAATGCATATTTTATATATTATGTGTTGCTTGACCAATTAAACTGGTTTCCTTCTTGTTACAAAATTATAGTAAAACTTGTGGTGCTTCTGCTATGAACTTTATAAGAATCCGAATGTTGTGATTTATAATAATTTGTTTATTAATTGGAATCAATTTTATTAAGTTAATCACCCTGGTCCCTTCTAGCATCAAGAAGGTGGAGCACTAACTGGATTGTCTCCATGCATTAGCCTGCAATTTTTGTATTCTTTGTATTCTTAAAGTTGGTGTTAGAGTGCCTTAATTCTTTTTTATTTTATTTTTGATATTCTTATTCAAAGAAGTTTTGGGTAATTGAGTGGCGCTAAATAAAATTAGGGATGTGAGGACCAGACTAAGCTTTACCAATGACTCCGTCATTTAAATAAGTAGAGCAATATAAATTAAATCATTGCTTGAGATGCTGCATATGGATAACGAGCTGCAAATAAGTTGTTTGATTAATGTAAATTCGTCTCTTTTGGTTTCAATGTTTAAGTCTTGTTCCACATCACTCTCCCTCATGAACCATTGGAATAACTAAAAAGAAAGAACTCATTAAGGAAGAATACCAAGGGCCAAATCGGAAAGAGAAAGACAACTTGATACAATTTTAATTGGAACATAGATACATAAACATTTTCTTAAATCAAAAGTAAACCAAAAGGAGAGCAAACCATAATGAAAAATAATCTGTTAAAGCTTTGTAGCAATGATCTATGAAGACATTCACCATGTTAAACAAGTTAATTGAACTTTGCACAAAGATACACTTTGATTGAAGACTTCACTTAAATTATTTACTTGCTGCCTACATATGAAAAATACAATATCTATTTTAGCAAAATGTCCAAAAAAAAATTGTAAAAATATAGAGAAGAAATAGATAAAATTTAAGTGCACTTACACAAATAAAGTTCAATGAAAGCAATTAACTTTGTCGCCCTTGATCTTGATCAACAACATAATTGCTCGAATCCTTTATTTGAACAATGTTAATTTTGTAATAACATTATCACTAAAAGTTAATATAGAATTTTTAGAATAAAATGAAACCCGACTCAAGGGAAGCCATTATCCATGTGAAGGTGTGGTTGAAACCTATAAAGTATATATGGTTAATTATAAAAACCTAGAAATACAAATACAAATTAAAGTTTCAAAAATTACCTGGTTCATATAAGGCATTTGATTAATGCCTTGAAGCATAGAAAAACTGCTATAAGGATGCCCAATTAGTGTATTTGGATTGCCCTTAAATGAGAAATGAAAGTAATATTAATTTCTATTAACATTGCATAAATAGTATAAACATAAAATATTTAGATTCATACCATATTGTATACTTCTACTTCTTGTGTTACACCAAAATGACATGATGGAGTAAAGTTTGCAACATTAGATGGCGTTGTTACAAGAGATGGACTACTAGCAACATTATGAGTATATTGACCTATATCAACAATAATTAGTTAAAAAATAAAATAATAGTATAAATCAATTAAGATAACTTATGCCAAAACACTTGAAAGTGAAACTACATATTTTGGGAAAGTTTCATACCTTTTTTTGCCTTTTTCTTTTGCTTTCCTAAATTACTCTTCAATCTAGCATTCGTCATGCCTTTAGCCCTTACCTTTGGTGGATTCAATGCAAATGGCTCATCTACAAGAATATTACAATTACCTTGGCCATCCATTTTCTTAGTATTCTCCAAAATCTTGCTAGTTTCCACATTTTCTTCAAGTAACTTCCTTGCTTGTAGTAACTTCTCTTTAACAAGTGTAGTTCCAAAATCACTCAATGATGCTAAACTAAAAACTTGACTTCCGAGATGCATCAACTCACTATGTCTCAATTTTTGGCTAGACTTCATAGTACCACTTGAAAAGCCATTCACATCAATTCCTTTTTTTGCCTCTTTCATCCATCTTTTTAAAATATAATGCATCGGTATGGTAGTTCAATTATTCAAATCAAACACTTTTAAAGAATGGCGGCACAACATTCCCATTGATTCAAATAATTTAAAGAGCATGAAATTGTCAAAGTATCAAACTTGAATTGAATTATATGCACTCTTTGAACATTAACTTCTTCGTGTGCTTCATAAATATAAACCCCATCAATCCGTCTAATTTCTCTCATTCTCACACCCATACAACCTAATAGCTCTTTTTCAAAAAAAATTAAACATCTTGATGGTGTAAATTTGACTTGCATGAGTCAAGATTACACTTTTTACTTTTAGGTGAGGAATACCTTGTTTGCAATGATAGTCGTCTTCTAACTCCGCTAACCTCATCTCTTTTGTTTTACTTTCATAGTGATGCACAAATTTAATGAGTTCCATTGTTTTTGTGGAAATTTGATGGAAAACATTATTTGCACTCTCACTCCTTTGAGTAGACTTGATATTTGCTAAAAAAATATCCAAACTACAAGCCAAACATCACCTTTCTTTAAGTAAATATAATTTTTTTAGCCATGAATGATTTTGAAGATTGAATTGTCGAATCCTATTATTCTAATGCACTTCAAATTCCATTTTATCATGACATCCATGAAAACACTTGTTGAATGCTTTCTTGAAGTCATGATTTGCATAAAGACTACTAAGATGTTGGGTAGCATTTTTAGCAATGTGCCAAGTGCATAATCGATGACGTGTCTTAGGAAATACAATCTCAATTGCTTTTGCCATTGCTTGGTCCTCATCTGTAAAAATTGTTTTAGGTTGTTTATTTCCCATTGCTTCCAAAAATGACTCAAACAACCAAATAAATGATTCAGTGCTCTCATCCAATAAAAAAGCACACGCAAACAACACATTTTTCCAATGATGATTAACTCCCTGAAAAAGGGGCACAAATCAAATTGTATTTATTAGTTCTAAAAGTTATATCAAAGCAAACAACATCACCAAAGCAATCATAATCCAACTTTGATCTACAATCTCTCCAAAAGAAATTTGTCATTCAATTATATTGATCTACTTGCATCATATAAAAAAAGCTAGGATCCTCACCTTGTTTTTGTTTCAAATAATTGAGCAAACTTTGCACATCTCCTGCTTCAATCATTTCTTCTTTTTTTTCTTTTACAAGTAGTCTCTCATATCCTTTTTTGTGAACTTGACATTCTCAGCACCACCAACTTCATTTGCTAAATAAAAATATGATTTTGTTGGTCTTGTACCAGCATCAACCATATAATTTATAACACTACCTTGAGCACTTGATATTTTTCAACCTGATTTAAGAAATTTCTTTCTTTAGGTTTAGCAAGTTCATGGTTATGCTCAGACTTTATAAAAGAAATTACCCATACCCCGTTATTCACAGTGAATTGAATTACAGGCTTGCAACCTGTTCTTGTCTCTAACTTATTTGCTTTCTTTGTTTCATATGCATTTCCATCTATATAAAACCCTTCTTTTGAACATAAAAATTTCCGTTGTCGAATATTATCGGATGCATCTCTTCGAATTTGCCCCTTACAAATACTAAAGCCTTTTCTTAAAGCATATGCATTGCATAATTCATAAGCTTCAGCATCCGAATGTAATTCCATTCCCAATTTGAGTTCACCACAATCTTCGTTCTTGAACATTTTTTCTTTGTCATTTAGACAATCCATTATTTAAATTAACTTACAATAAAATAAGAGTAATTTCATCTTTATCATTTCATATAATTTTAAATATTTAGGATGATGAATAAAATTGTTGAGCTATCATTAAATCTCCAAGAGACATATTAATGACTATGACTATATGAAAACAAAATCAAATAGAAAAATATATATCAATTCAGTTTCTTTAATAAACACTATTTTTAATCATTTTTCTTAATTATATTTTAGTTTTCAATATTTTAATATCCAATAACTGACTCTTAAATCCAACTTTAAATAGCTTTAATGTCTAATTGTTACCTAAATTATAGAACACCATAAATGAACAATTAATATAAAAAACTAGTGCATTAAGCATTATATAACTAAATCACTGACTTAAACAAATAAAAAATTAATATATTTAACGACAAGTGCGTTGCATATATCTAAATTACTAAAATCATTAATATTCTACACATAGAAAGTTAATAAATTTTATCTTAAAAATCGAATTTTCTAAAGCAGTATTTCAAACCATAAAATTTAAACAATAAATTACACTAAAAACTTACCAAATAATTTGTTATAGCTTGGAGTAACAGCAAAACGGCATCAAGATGGTTACAAGAATGGCACAGAGACTTGGTGGGAAAAATAGGACCACTGGAGAGAGAATAGAAAAGCTGGAAAAGAGAAAGTGAATGCTGGGACCACAGGGGAGAGAAGAGAAGAGGTGAAAAAGAAGGGCAACGCGGGACCACTTTTGATAGAAGCGGGGATTTTGTTGGGTGAGTAAATTATACAAAATGTGAGAGAGAGTTTTAAGATATGCCATGTTACACATATTATCTCTTGGTTGGATGGATGTACCAGCTCAGCTTATTGAGGTGGTATATCCGCTGCACCCAAGACTCTCTCGTAAGTCAAATATCCTATCCCTCCAGGAATGTTGGCCCCAATCTATCGGGTTTCTTTTTTTTTTTTTTCTATCCTCGGATAAATAATTAATATTTCACTTGATAATAAAACTTATTAAAAAAAAAAGCTAATCAGACTTAATAATATATTAAAGAGTGAGGTTATTTATGTTTACAAAATTTATTTTCGCACTTATCCTTCTAAATACATCTCATTAATTAAATTTCTATAAGTTAAGTTTTGTTTAAAAAACTTTCATCTCAGTTTCATAATTTCAAAATTAATTATAATATTAACTTGAAAAATTAAGATTAATTTATAAATTTAATAAATTAATTCTTAATTAAAATACTATCAGAAACCAAAAAAAAAATCCATAAACTTATGTGACAATTAAGTTATTTATGTAAGAACCTTTTTTTAATAAAAGATATATCAAATAAACTTTTACAAAATATTTTTTTATAGATTTTTAGTTAAATTAAATTTGAGCTAGTTTATTTGGATAATTATATAAATTAGTTATAAAATTTTGAAGATCAATCAATTAAGAATTAAATTATTTTAATATACTAATTATGGATGTGTTTTTTTTTAGGATAAGTACGAAAATCAACTTTATGAATACGAATAACTCCATCCTATATTAAAATATTATTCTCTAACGACCGTTCCGTTGACAAATAAAAATGAGGTGGGGGCTAATGGAATTCACAAAATTGTTCTGATCCTTCAACCTAATTAATTTGACTTATGTGCAAAAGATGAGGTAAGAATCTCCGTTCATTTTAACTTTTAATATTTATTTTATATATTTTTATTTTTCTTTGTCATAATTAAACATTATTATATGATGATGCATGCACTAAGTTTTATTCCCCAACCTTTCTGTACACGCTAACCTTAATTATATGTAGACCAGGACGAGTTTCATGGATTGTCATGACATATATTTTTAATATATAATCTTCTTCAATTTTGACTAACTTTACCTAAGACTTCTCTTGTTTTATAAATTCATTTGACTGCAACCTTATTTCACACAAACAGGCATCAACTGGGACTTCACGTTCATAAAAGTCTAAATGTTAAGATCGAGACATGCATTTTGTAGCTAAACTGATTAATTAATTAATTATATGCGCTAAATCTCCATTAATTTTCCCAAAGAAAAAGGAGGGCACTATTAAACTCTATTAAACTTTAATAGAGTTTAAGGATATTTTTTATAGCTCTTAGTAATTTATTGGAAGTCTCTATTAAACTTTGTAAAGATCAATGGTCTCGATGACATAAGTATTCGTTTTTAAAATGATTTATCCTTCCCGTACAATTAAGACAATGTCATCACACTTTAGTTTCTAACAGATTTTGATCATCTAATTACAAAATGAGCTGCAGCTGCAATGAAACAATATCAATCGTGTTGATCACTGCTGATGATATATTTCTTTGACTTAATATAGTTGCTTAAAATTCACTAGTCTAATATATATATGATGCAACATTAACTTATATGAGCGAGTTTGTATAGAAGAGTTCATAAAACTAGATTATTATTCTTAGATTAACAATTTGTACTCTGATACCATTTAGTGTAGTGGAAATATTGACACTTGAAGTAGCAAAAAAAACTGATAGCAATGATGATGTAATAAATGCAAAAAGGATAAAAGAAGTCAATACATGGTATATTTTTATATTTATTAAAATAAAATTTGAAATTTTATTGATAATTGTTGAGTCCCATACTATGTGGTTAAAGGGGGGACTTGGGATTTAGAAAGAGGTTGTTGATCCCTACATTTATTAGGTTAGCCTTTTGAGTTAGATATATAGTCATAGAGTCTTTATCTCTAATTTCATGGCCAAGCCTGACATTGGGATCAATGCGATCTTGATTGTGGAGGTCAGAATTGGGTGGGAGCCTCATCAAGGATTAATGTTAGGCCTCAATAAATGAGGGTTTGGAGTTTATAAGAATATTGGTCATTCCAATCAATAGATTAGCCTTTTAAATTGGGCACGTAATGCCTCTATAAATAATTACAAAACTAAAGAAAACACCTTTAAAGTTTAAAACTTTTAGGTAATATAAAAGTTCTAATTTGATAGATGAATATAAGAGCTTTCAATGACCAAAAAAAAAAAAAATTAATCCGAACAAATCATAAGAGAATTTCGTAATTAAAAAGGAAAATTAAATAAAAGAAACTTGCATCTTAAGTTAGATATTGAAGGCGTTGCAGTAATCTATTCCAAACAATATAATAGTAAAAGCCAGTATTATTATTTGTCAACATGATGTTGAAATATTAGAATTTTCCTTGCTCTTTTTTTTTTATTTTAATATTTTGCGAAGGATGTGACATGGATGTTGAAGGGGTTGCAATAATCTATTCCAAACAATATTTCTTCTTAATTTTTTAAGTCTCCTAACATCTCTTTGAATTGGTGGATGCAACTAGTCACCACAAGTGGGTAGGGGATTGGCAGTGACATCGGAACGGTTTGCCCTTGGTGGCTCGATTTTCCCTGTGTCAAGTCTGCAGTCACTTTTGACTTAGTTTAACCAAGAAACCCTTTTCATATATGCTAGCTTTCCATTTGTATTTCCAACACTAAACAAAGTATTAGCTAGCTAGAAAATTAACTAAGGAGAGGTAAGGGACGTAGAAGGAATGGATGTTCACCATCTGGTGTTGCAGATTATCTCTTTGTTACTCTTTTTAATCAAAGTATCATCCCTAAAATATTCATGTCCAGATAGCTGTGGCTCCAATGATTCTAATCTCCGCATAAGTTACCCCTTCGGAATTGGAGAAGGCTGCTACTATGACGAGCGGTTTGAAGTAACATGCAATGATCTTAATCCTTTCTTAGCCAGCAGCATGCTACAAGTACTACGTTTCTATCCAGCCAGCTCTTCGGATTTACGGGTTGCAGTTCCTGTAATTATGAATAGCAACAACTCAGTTAGCGCAGCTAAAGAGGTGGATCTCTCTGCAGACAAAGCCTTTCCAGTTTCCATTTATGAGAATTGGTTTACAGCCACTGGTTGTGACAACTATGACATGATCGAGCAGACTAAAAAATTAGTGAAGACCGATGAGTGCATTTCCATGTGTTCTTGTGATCCTAGTCAAAAGGGTGGTTGCTATGATTTCATTTGCGCCCTCCCACTTGATCATAAGTTAGATATGGGAAACATGAGTGTTCCCCAGGGATGCAAGTCTGCGTTCGTCGTCGATCGAGATTTGCTTGAAGGCAGCACTAATCTGACAAGTTGCTCTCTTTTGAAAGAAAAATCCCGCATCCCTGCAAGGCTGCAATGGGGAGAAAACATGGGAGAATGTCTGGAACTGTATAGTTCACACAACACAGTTTTTTGTTATAGAGGACTACGTGAAGAGTACTGTTCAATAAAATTAAACCCAAGTCATGTTTGTCTTTGCCGTAGTGGATCTCTCAGCAGCAATCGAGGATGCAGAGGTATGAATCATCGAAGTGCTTGTCAAATGGAAAGTTAATATATGGTTTTTCCATGATTGTCAATTTTCCGTGATCTAATTTGATCATTTGTTAATTTGTTAATTTTCTTGTTTATTTATCTATTTAAATTTTGTTGTGCAGGTGATCTAGTTTGTATACCTTCGAGCAAAAACAGTTGCTCCAGTTGTCCTGATGGCTACCATCTTTCTCCAGGGGAAATGCCTCAAATTTGCCGGCCAGAAAATTATGACGAAAAATTTGATGATATATTCGAGACTTCACGGGTCACCTTATTTATCATCATAGGTGCGTATATCCGTTTTGTTTCAACCAAGGATATGACTGTTACATTGATCAAAATATTTTCCAAGTAGGGAAACTTCAAATCAGTGTATATGATCCTTCATTCTTATCAATATATATACATGTGAGAGAGAGAGAGAGGTGACTGATTAATATTGCACTAAGAAACGAGCTAATTCCTATTAGTATTAGGAAAACCAATTAATATTGATAGGTTAATGTTACGTAAATAGAAAGTTTATTCCTACTAGAAAAACGTTGTGAAATCCTTATTCTTTTGGATTTGGTTTTTTTTTTTTTTTTTTGATTTGAATTGGACTAGAATTCCTACTACTTGTAGGATTAGAATTCCTGCTTGTCTTGGGTCTAGCGTAGTATAAATAGATAGTGCCTAAGGCCTCCTCATTCATAAGATACACTTCAAACAAAGACTAGCTAGAAGAGATGAGAAGGGTTATGGTAGGGGTTCCAGGCAATCTTCTTCTTTGTGGGTGTGGGTACCTGCAAAGGCACTCCAATAACGAAGTCTAAATACAAGAGAATGGGATTCAAATTGAGTAAAGTAATAAGAATAGAGAAATTGAAACTGAAATTGAAACGGGGAATGGGATTCAAACTAAGTAATTAGAATTGAGAAATTGAAATTGAAACTGAAACTGAAATCAGGGAAGAAGGAGAAGAATAGAAAAAATATAGTTGAGGAAGACTCCCTGATGCTTTCCCCAAAGAACATTTTATACAAAAAATACTCTATGGTGTCTCTAGTAGATGCTCTTTGTTTTCTATATATAGCTGATTCCTTATCTCTCCTCCATGACCAAGTTTATATTACTTTTTTCTTGAAGCTCCCCCTCAAGTTCTTTGTCACGTTATCTTCTCCCGGCCTTCCTTGAGCAACCGAACTTCTTTTTCATGTTTGTCCTAATCACATCTATCGTTTCCCCCTTATTCTGATTTCCTCTCTTGGTCAGCCTCCATTGTTGTCCCCCAAGCGTTCAAGCGTCTTTCCCGTTGGTTCTGCAACCTCCCATTTTTGTTATCCCGCCAGTTGATCTCTTCCCCCCATTTTACTATTTTCCTTCCTCGCTTAGGTAAGATTCTATTCAAATCAAATTTCTCCCAGTTGATCACTTGCCTCCACAGCTGTTTGATCAATCTCCAGCCCCAATGAACGTCCCTCCTTTTGACTGCCTCAACCACATTAAATCTCCTAGGTTTTATGTCCATTTTGCCCTTCTCTTTTTTGTTTTCTCTTTGTTGTACATGGGCTGCCGGGCCGGGCTTGTGAATCTTGGGCTTGATATGAGTGGATCTGGCCTTTGCAAATGTTAATTCCTTCATAAAGCTTTCATAAGAAAAGAGTGAGAATTCTTTATAGGGCTGTGAGAGCTAGTGAGGTCATCGTTGAGATGTTAATTTTTGTTATTCTTTGATCTTTTGTAGTGGAATTTCTTTCATTGAGTCACCGTGGACGTAATGCTATTAGTTGAACCATATAAATTCTTTTTTCTTCCTTATTTATATTTCTCTTGGTGGTGTGTGATTGTTCATCTACTTACAAAGGCTCGGGTTCTTTTGCACTAATCGATGTCAATTTTATGCTAATTTTACAACAAATTGTATTAGTGTTAAGATTTTCAATGGTGTATAGTTTGAATAGTTATGATCTAAAGATGACTATAATTGTCTTTAAAGATTGGATTTTAAGTGGAAATAGTTGTAACCCCTCCAGCATTTCTTAGGAGTTCCCTTAGTGCTTACTATTGGTCTTCTTTATTTTTCCTAGTTTATATTTTTCTTGTTGTTATGTGATTGTTCATCAACTCACAAGGCCCAATCTTGGGTCTTTTTGTATTAATTGTAATCAATTTTATAACAGCTTTTACGACATAACATGCTTTTAAAAAAAGAAAAAAAAAAAGAAAGCTCATTCTTGTCCTTTAGTTGTGCAGGTTGTTGTGCGGGGCTTGGAACTTTGTTTCTATTCGTTGGAGTATTGTGGTTGTATAAGCTCATAAAAAGAAGAAAAGCTATCAAGTTGAAGCAAAAATTCTTTAAGAGGAATGGCGGTTTATTACTAAAGCAACACTTGTCTTCCAATGTAGGTAAAATTGAGAAAACAAGATTATTTACTTCGGAGGAATTGGAAAAAGCCACAGAAAACTATAATACAAACCGAATACTTGGTCAAGGAGGTCAAGGTACTGTGTATAAAGGAATGATGTCAGAAGGAAGAATTGTTGCAATTAAGAGATCCAAGATATTGGATGAAAGTAACCTCGATGATTTTATCAATGAGGTGGTAATTTTATCACAAATTAATCACAGAAATGTGGTTCAACTTTTAGGATGTTGTTTAGAGACAGAAGTTCCTCTATTAGTATATGAGTTCATTCCCAATGGAACTCTCTTTCAATATATACATGATGAAAATGAGGAATTTCCAATCACATGGGAACTATGCTTACGTATTGCTACAGAAGTTGCAGAAGCTCTATCCTATCTGCATTCAGCTGCTTCCATGCCTATATATCATCGAGACATTAAGTCTGGAAACATCCTTTTGGATGATAAATATCGAGCAAAAGTGTCCGACTTTGGGACGTCAAGATCTACGACAATTGATCAAACTCATTTGACAACTCAGGTACATGGGACATTTGGATACCTAGATCCAGAGTATTTTCGGTCAAGCCAATTTTCGGACAAAAGTGATGTCTATAGCTTTGGAGTAGTTCTTGCGGAGCTCTTAACAAGACAAATGCCAATTCGCTCCATTGAGTTCGAAGATAGAAGTCTCGTAGATTATTTTCTATGCGCAATGAAGGAGAATCGGCTTTTTGAAATCCTTGATCCTCGAGTCTTGAAGGAGGGTAAAGAAAAAGAGATTCTGATTGTTGCAAACCTCACAAGAAGATGTTTGAACCTGAAAGGGAAGAAACGACCTACAATGAAAGAGGCTGCAACGGAATTAGCCGGAATAAGGAAATCAAATGGAGCTTCAATCATGCAACAAAATTGCGAAGAGATTGATGACATTAGTGCTGATGACATAAGTGATCACTTTGACACCGATTCATCTTCTATTGAAACCGCTTCTTGGTAGTATCACTTTTTCAATTGATGCAGTCTATCTTATTTCAAACAAATGAAGATTGATGTATGACACAAACATTTTTATGTAATAATTCATTTCGTGAGTGAAATTAGTTTCGAACTATGTAATGCATGTCATCAGTTGGGACCGTAATAAAGTAATGTATGAGTTCAATTACTCGACAAATTTGTTTGTCAACACTATAGCAATATTGATCATATACTAGAAACTAAGAACATTTTTAATTAACAAAAGGATAATTCCACTTGTACCATGTTATGTTACCACTCCAGCTGGTTACCAATTGTTATAATGCCATCTACGGAAGGTCAGCTTGAAATGAACAAGAGAGTGACGACTTGAAATACAGAATTTGCAGTTCAGTGAGGGATAATAACATATCACTACTCTTTACATGATATCAATCTTATCTTCAATGTTACACATTCGCCATTTTTTTTTTTCACGTTTAAAGATTTACTAGGTTTTCTTTTTCTTTTTCTGAGTACTGAAAGGATTAGATTATATGCATCCAAATGATACTTTCTACACCAAGTTTTTAAGATACCACCAATTTTTCAAGTTACAAGTTTAGCAAACATATTTCCTATGTAGAAGGGAAGAAAATCAGCTATTTGAAATCTTTGATTCTCCAGTTCTGAAGGAGGGTAAAATGAAATTTGAAAAAAAAAAAAAAGAAAGATTACAGCAATTGGTAACTTACATAAAGATGTTTGTACATAAATGGGAGGACGAAACAAACAATATCAAGAGGAATATCTATCAAATTTATATAATTAAGTTTTTTTAAAAATGTTAATGCTAATTTTAATAAAATATAAAAATCAAATTGTTAGTTTCAAAAACTTCGTTGTCAAAATAATTAACCTAAATCCCAAGAGTGTCAATGTTAGTGTCCTTTTTAATATATAAAAACAATATTTCAATAACATTGAATGTTATCGACAAGTATTTTTAATTGCTACTATATTATCATACTCGTAACTTTACAGTTTCAGTAACTCATCATTCTTACAACTCCATCCCTCTGCTAGTCAAAGGACGACACTAGAAAATCTGTAACAAAAGAAGTGGCTTGTAAAGAAATGAGCTTCAAAATTCTCCATTGTTGTGCTATTTTCATCACCATTCATTAGTTAAAGAAGAAAATTAACAGGCAAAACTTCTCTGATTGTAAATTTTCCAGAAGAGTGGAACACAAACCAAACGAATATCAATTAAAACTTTTTTGCAAGTAAGATCTCCAAAACAATAGCTACCATATGAAAGCTTTTTACAAAACTTTCACAAGTCAATATAAATGTTTAATCCCAATGTTTCCCAAATGTTCAAGCTATTAGCAGTAAAATTCACGTCAGCTATACCAAAAACTTACCAATTTTTTCTTTCAAATTTTGAAGATATCTACACAAGTCATTGTTTTAACCATGCATGATAGAGTTAACAGAGACAGCGAGCCCAGTAATGAGTTTTAAGTTATAATGGGGCTAATCATCTCCATCTTGCGGATCAAAATCCTTAACCTTCACATCTGCGTCTTCTCCGAACTGGATGCAATTGTCAATCTGACTCAATACATATCGTATACTGTAGAAGAAAACAAGCCAGTGTTGCAAATTAATCATATGAATGTCAATGATAAACCCACTATGGTTAATATTTGAACCCTTCATAACATGAAGAGTAGTGTTAGACTTACAACATTCATATAATCTAATCTCTATAACCTGATGTAGCAGTCTACATCGCAAAAATTTACTGAAGGAAAAAACAAAAAATAATGATGAAAATTGCATCTCTAATAAAATTATTGCATGTAGGCTGCCACATTAGGTTGCAGAGTTTGAATTGTAAGTCTAACTGTAACATTAATGACATATCAAAATTTTATAGCAATTCATAAAATAATACGATGAATCAGGCTCAAACATAAAAGTAAAATCAAAAGAGATTAGGTCCTATGTTCACTTTTATGGTCATAGTAGGCGATATGTCCAGTAATAACAACAGCATCTATGGAAGGTCTCAACATCAAATCCAACAATGTTTTATCTCCATCAATATATGCAATATTTTCAGCAAATCTAACAAACATTGACAGCAAATTCCCAACATGAACCTTTTGGTAATCTGAAAAGGATATTTAGGAGAGCCAGACAAAGCATCGTATCTAGAATGAATATATTTTACAGTCTTACAATTAGTTTTCTCATAAATGATTTAATAACCTTGAATTGTCAAACAAAAAAGTCCATTGTTGTAGAAGGAAGCACAATACACCAGTGAAAGCATGTAACAAAGCTGCAAATTACAAGCCATGCATATGAAGAAAAAAGTCAAAAGGAGAGAAATCAAGAATGCCATCCTCATCCCTGCTGTACTGCTAAGGAATGATAATATTAGGGAAACCAATAACCAATAATCTCAAACCCCTGCCACTTTGCTTTATCAATGTCCTCTATTTTAAAAGCTTAGAATAATTAACAATCTAACACCCAGATACAGAGTTCACTTGAGTGATATGGAAAGTCAGGAGAAGTGTCTCATGTTTCAAATATGTCCAGAGATATAGAGAGAGAGGCACATAAACATGAGAGAAAGAGACAGTACCTGCTCTGTTTCCTCAAGTCAAGTGGCACAAAACTCACCATGCTATACTCATCCACCTAAGATAACATAAATCATATGATAATTAGAACAGATCCAAGCAATCCTCATCAAATGTCAAAAATCTAGTTACGGAGATGAACTATTTTCCAAAAAAATAGACATTCCATTCTACAACCATTGGACTAAAAAGGAAAATAGATAAATAATAATCCATGAACGTCAACGCTTCATTTGATGTGTATGCTTTTGGAAGATGAAGAAAGCCACGACCCTATGAAAATGTTCAGTTTCGGCTCTTCCGATGGTAAATTGGCAAGAAAAGAATGTTTTTTCAATGATACAAGGAAATAAAAGTAAGCAACTTATAGGAGAGGATTGCTTTTCTAGGATTTTTATGGGCTTTAGTTCCGGAAGAATTTCAAGACCTCTCCTTTTTCATCCCATTCAATCTGGTAAGGAGTTGTTAAATAGTTTTTTTCAGATGCTATCCAATTTTAGCTCTTCTGAAGGTGAATTGGCAAAAACTCTTCACATGTCCATAAAGGCCCAGCTAGACAAAAATTCATATATATCATACATTGATGTATTGCTTTTTTTCCTCTATAGGCATCGGTTTTTGTCAACAGCTGGTCCACTCATGTAATTTTTCTTCATAATTCAATTTTTTTTAAAAATAACTAAGTAATAATGGACTTGAATATTAAATTCTACAACCTCCCGGATAAATGTGAAGCGTAAGGAAGTGAGAGCCAGTATAAGGTTATATAGTTTTTTCAATTACACAGAACAGGAGATGAGTCAATAATCCAAATATCAAATCAGGCTGTAGAGCCATATAGGAGCGACAAAAGAAGAAAGAGAAAACGGTTAAATTAAATTACAAAGAAATGAAAAAGGATCTGATTATATTTGTGTTGTATCCAGATGGATCTTGGTTCCCACTCCTCATTCAACTTTTCTAGACCATGAATGTGGTATAGGTCATTCAACCCACTAAATTTAACCTTTCAAATAATTTAGAAGAGATATAGTATTACTAATAAATAAAAAAGAAGAGGAAAAGCAATCTAATTCTTTTTTTTTTTTGGCTACAACCAATCAAATTCTTTTAGTAGATGAAGTTGCAGAGATTATTATTATCAGCTCTATACTCATCTATAAAAAATAATAAATAAATATCCATTAATTAGTAAAATGAAGGTATATTTCTCCACATCTTGCTACATAGATCCAAAATAACGTATCACAATCCACACTATTAATGAATATGTATGCCGATCTATGTCACTTAGTTTGTAGAATAGATACTTGTACCAATTTATCATATTCTAACCATACTTAACCTATTGATATGAGGATTGACCGACTGACATCAACTGTGAGAATATCAATATGACATACACATATCTAATGGAACAGCTGACTAGAAAGTTAGAAACTCCATTCAAGCACTTGCTTTTAATAGTTTGTAATCAACAAATGCAGGTGCAGTAGTTTTTCTCATTTCGTTTACAAGAAAATAGCAAATTTCAGTAGTTCTTTAAGAAATAGATAAATGATCTTGGACAAACAAAATTTTAATTCCATAATGTAGAAGCAGTAATTAGGAGATAGCCTAATCTCAAATCAGTTTTCAAAAGGGAAATAAATAAACAAAGCATAGGACAAGACAGCCATATTCTGAAACCAGTTTAAAAAAGAAACAGAAGATAACAAAACAACAATAATCCACCTTTGTGCAAATTTTTGTTCGGAAGATTTAGCAATACATTGAAAGACATAACCACATATAAAGAAGAAATGAAAATTAAATAAAGCTGTTTAAGTCTCCACTTCAACAATTTAAGTGACTGAAATCATTAAAAATGATTCATGGAAATTTATCTCGACAGTTCAAAAACAAAGTAGACATTGGATTACTCACCAGTTCCATCAGAGATTTATTTAGCTTGGCAAACTGAGGAGCCATTCGTTGGTTCAACTCTGACAACAGAACATTAGCTTCTGGGTTCAAGTAGCTAAGAGCAAGAAAGATATGAAACAAACTAGTTAGAATACCAAAGGTTAAAACATAACCAAACAAAGCAGAGAGAGCAACAAAGATTATGTAGCCTACTCTTCAATTTCCTTTCTGTTTGTCACGAGGTCCATTTTAGAGAGGATATTAACATGGGGTAGTTCAAGTTGGACCATTGCAGAAAGAGATGCCATGCACCCACTTATAAACTTGGTAACATCGGTGACAAACTGATGCAAACAAGAACAGTAAAGTCTAATTAGGAAGCATAAACGATGATAACAACAAAGGTAATGGCAACGATTTAGAACTTATACAAACCTGTGAATCTAGAAGGTATACAGCACAAACATTAAAATTCTTACACTTCAGATGCTCCACAAAGTTCCGAAGCACTGGCACATGTGAGAAAAGCTCTATTTGGCCTATCAAGCATTTAACATTTTAAGAAAAATTTAAAATAAGTTTTAACTATAGAGGAAACGGAAATAACAGCATAGCAAGATTAAATACTTGCACTAAATTACATCATAGTGCAGGGAAAAACTCAGATAAAACTCCAAAAATCGAATGGTAGAGACTACAAACATATTATAGCTGAAGAAATGGTATATATGAGACAATTATTTCAAGCTTTCCCTAAAATAAGGGAGGACGCATGCTGCGTGAGAAACCAACACAACACTAATTTAATCAAAATTCAAAAGCTAAAATCACAAGGAAAAAAAAAAAAGACAGTCTCCATATTCTAGAAGCATGAAAACAAACCACCAAGACATGAATGTCAATTCCAAATTGCATCCTTGTTATTAATAAGAGTTAGGAGGTATAATGTCACTTATTATCTACTCTGTGTATGCTGTTCATTTTCGGTCATAATACACATTTAAACAATAGACTCCTACCCTTTATTCCTCTCCCCCCATCAATTAACTTTATCACTCATAAATTTGAAATAAAAGCATTCTCAGACAAATATTAGACACCTGGGCAATCAAAAACTAGATAGTCATCATCCATGTAATTATCCAATTCTTCAGTCAACCACTCGTCCAGATTGTCTTCTAGGTGTCTAAACGTTGAGATTAAGGTCATCCATTTCCAAAACAAAAAATATACAATAGGCAGAAAACAATACTGTAAAATAAGCCTAAAGCAACAACTAAAACTTGCAACTTCATAAAATGTCATAGTTGCAAGCCCTTAAGATAAAATGATAACTCCAATTCACAAAATGTAGAACGATCAACCAATATATGGTTATAGAGATTTTTGCTTAAGAGGCAGAAAATAAATAAAAAGGATACTCCATGCAGTACAATAGACCACCATTAGGACCCAATCCAAGCTCCTCCATAACATCTTCCAAAGAAATAAGTTCTCTAATATCTGCAAGAAAACAATACGTGAGTTGCACCGAGACTAGGGAAATAAACTATTTCATTGAACTTACCAAGTGATCAAGCAATAAGAGTACCATCTTACCCATGGCTACAGGATAGTCAAAATTTTCCGCAGCAGGATCTAGATTGACAATATGTATAGACCGCCGAACAGTCTCACAATATTGATACAAACTGGAGCAGTAAGTTGACTGATAGAAAAAGAAACACAATAGTCACCAAAGCATACAACCCACCAAGCAAATAGCAATTCATTGCATAACAAAGCCCAAATACTGAAGCATTATCCTAAAGCTCAATCCAAAAACTACCCAAACAGTAGAAAATAGTAATTCATTGCAGAAAGGACCAAATGCTGAATCATTCTCTAAAAGCTCAACAACACAAAGAAAATGTATAAAAAATTAACCAACTTCGAAATGTATAAAAAATTAACCAACTTCAAGAGGGCCTTTCGAGAAATAACAATTTCTTTTGCTTTTTCAAAAAAAATTAGATGTCATAGCCAACGTCCTGTTTAAGTATCAAATTTACCCTAGTTCCCCAAATACGGATTTAATACTCGTCAGCTCAACAAGTATTCGACACATCTAGTACCGCTCAACAAATATCCACCGTTATCAAGCTATTAAGCAGACCATTTCGACAACTAGACACTTGCTCGACAACTCAATACTTGGCTAGAAGCTCAAAAAATATATTTCTCATACCCTAAAAAATTGAAAATTTTTTTTATGTTACACAAACTACCCAAAATCACAAGGCTTTTAACCCAGGTAGTTTACTCACCTTTCCACTACCAGCAGGGCCAATAACTAGTTGTGCATAGCCCATGATGTCGCCAAAAACCGCTTCACTAACTCAGAGGAAACTGCAGAAAGAGAGAAAACATTAGACAACAAGAACTATCAACTATCATTGCTAGAATTCTTTGATTCGAACTGACCCGTCTCTTGTAACAGCAAATAAAAAACAAATTAACGCCTCAAGCATTCAAAGTGACAACCAGGGATTGAACTGAAAACAGCTTCTATTGATGCTCAATCTCTAACAATAAATAAAAACCAGAATGGAAAAATTGACCCATCATTAGCAAGAAGGTTAATTGGTTATGCGGGGCAAAGTGGAAAAACCGCCCAGATGGAGCTAGTAAAGATAACCTGTAAGAGCAAATTGTTGCTTTCGGCGTTGAAAAGAAACAGGTGGGAGTTGGGACAGCAATTTTCTCGTCTTAAACTTGGCTTTTGTAGTGAGTTTTCGGGGTTTTATGAAGTATCAACCAGAGGGGCAGGAACAATACGTTTTCCTAAAATTATTAAAAATTACACATACACCCTAAAATCGGGGAAGTTGACGTCCCCAGTCTTTTCAAAAATATTCATATAACCCCCAACAGTTAAAATTGACTGATAATTCTAAAATGACTTTTATGCCCTTTAAGAATCAGCAAAAGACTCGGATCTCGAATTTTTCTTTTCTGTTCTTTTCATTTCTTGACAGCCAAACATCAAAAATCAAACTTAAAATTCCTTCTTAAAAATTTATAAAATGTACATAACAAAATGCAAACAAATCCCAAACGAACGCTCACACACATAGGGATGTCAAAATCCCGGGGCTGGGCCAGGCCGGGGACCTCAATCCCCAGCCCCAGCCCCGGCATGTCATTTAATTACCCGGCCCCGGAAAATTTCTGGGAAATTCTGGGGACGGGACCAGGCCAGGTAATTTCGTTCCGAGTCTGGGTACATTAATTCCCCGGGATGCTCCCCGGATTTTCTTATAACATTTTATGCCATTTAAGCAACCACAAATGTAACAAGAATAAGACAGCATCTTCATCTTCATGATCAGCAACATTCAAAATCACAAATTCCTCCACCGTCAGGTATTCTCTTGGCAACAACACAAAGAAAAAAATAAATAAAGCCTCAAGAGTTATCTTATTTTCTAAACATCTAGTAATCGTTTGAACTAAATACAAACATGGTAGTCATCATTCACAATGGAATACAATTATAAGTTTTGCAATTTGACTATCAAAAAGCTTGTGCTTCAATGACAACACTACGCGACAATAACCAGTAAACGAGTAGCAAAAGTCCAAAAAGTTAACCCTTCCTAGATAAATCGAAACATTGCAATGCCTCCATAATTCAACAGTAGCTAAGCTATTAATTTAAACGAGGCAGCTCAAAATGCCCTCATTATGCATATATCAACTTAATTGAAGGAACTGTGACACAAAAGCCCATCTTGCTCACTGCGTGATCCTCTGCAACCAGTTGCCAATTTCCCTAACACAAATTCACTTTAAAAACTAATGACTCCAGTAGCTCAAATTCACTCACGAAAAAAAATCACAACAAACATCTAGATGGTAGGTCCTCTCATTAACACGAATTCACGTAGAAATTGAAAATACGCAATTGAAAAATTCAATCACAAAACAAATCTCATTCTATAAAAAGCACCAAAAACAAAGATCAATGTGAAAGAAATCAATCAATCAATCACACACTCACTCGCACACTAAAACGTAAAAATCAAGAAGAAGATTCAGATAATTACCTGATCAGAAACTAAGTGGCATGATAAACCCTAGAAAATTCTAGTTGACTACAAGTAGAACTCCAGCAGCAGCAGCAATGACAATTATGAATGACCAGAATTGGCGAGAGACGGATTGAAGAATAAGTGAAAGTTGCGTTTCAGTAGCTTAATGAGTTGATAGAGAAAAGGAAGAAGGCGAATAGATCGGAGTAGAGTTCGTAAAACATGGGTGCAAGTCAGGCGAAGTTGTCACTGTGGAGCAAAGTAATGCAGATCTGGCGACACAAGGCAGGTCTGGAGAAGTAGTGTAAATTAGGAGAAGCAGCGCAGGTTAGGGGAGGCAGTGCAAGTCAGGAACCCAGGCAGCTATGTCACCGTGGAGCAGGTTAGGCGAAAGCAGTGAAGGATTGAAGGCTGAAATGTGAAGTCTCAAGATGAAGAAGGCTGTGATGTGTTTTCCGATTCAATTCCAAAGGCTACATTTTTTTAATAATTTTTATTTGTTAAAAAATTATTTTAATAAATAAAAATTTGATATTTGAACAGGTTAAGTTGGGCTGGGCTCATATAGTCTGAGTTGTTAACAGATAATGGTATATTACTTGAATTAGAAATGGTTTAGATTTTACATAAATTAAATAAAATATATACTTATATTTATTTCAGGCCGGGGTTCCTCTCCCCATCTTCGGCCAAACTCTCCGAAAATTTAGGCGATTCTCTGGTAAGATCGGATCGAAAA
Source organism: Boswellia sacra (assembly GCA_013180625.2). Classification (NCBI taxonomy): domain Eukaryota; kingdom Viridiplantae; phylum Streptophyta; class Magnoliopsida; order Sapindales; family Burseraceae; genus Boswellia; species Boswellia sacra. Next base: position 39,162 of record SNVD02011185.1, read on the forward strand.
TCCGGTATCAGGCTCCATACAGATAATTTTGACATCCTTACATACACGCGCACACATATATATTATTAAAAGGAAATATTTCATAAATGACCTTATATTATGACCTAATATCACAACTAACCCCACCTTTTTGAAAATAAAGAGAAATGACCTCATTTTCTTTAGAATAATCAGAAATAACCCCAACGTTAACCAGTTCAGGGGTAAATAAGTCCTTTTACTATGAAAAATATTTACACTCATGAGATTCAAACTCAGGACATCTAAGCACAGTCTTTCCATCTTACCACTATGCTAATTCTTTGTTTTGGGTGAATAATACAACAAAAAAAGTTTATTCTAAATTTGATGTTTATTAAATAAAAGAAAAACACATAAGTAAAACCCAATCTCTCATGTAGCACAACCGCCACAACCACAAAACCTACCCGCCGCCCACCACTGAATTTGCCATCGTCAAGACCCATCCATCGTGGACAACATCGCTTATACCCTCCTAAAATCGGGCAACCACCATTGCCAGCCTCTTTAACATTAGGTAACGAAACGAATGTTGGCGATATTGATCGGTAGGAGGAGCGGATGTCGATTTGTAGTGGCGGCGACACGAAGGAAGTGGGGAGACTTGGCGGGCTTTGGATTCTGAAGATGGTGTTGGTTGATGGATGTATCGCTATGTTGACATGAAACTTTGCAGTATGTATGGTTTTTGAATTACAGAAGCTTCGGGTGATGATGCATGCATTTGGACCTTCAATCTCTTTTTCTTAATTTTTTTTCTTTTTTTATTTTGGGATTTTGATGAGTATTTGACAATGAAGAGTGAAAGGATAATTATTCAAAGAATGTTGGTTGGATTTGGTTGCTGGCATCACAAGGTTGATGAACGGATAACTAGTTTGATGGTGGTTGTGCTAGGTTCGAAGGCGGTAGTGTAGGTGTGGAGGTATAATTTTGTTTCTTTTTAAGTAATTATATTTAATCAAAGTTATCAATGTTACTAGTATACCCTTAACGTTAATCAAGTTAATAGAGTAGTAAATGGCAGGGTCATTGCTGTCTATTTTCAAAAGGGTGGGGTTAGTTGTGAATTCGATCATAATATGGGGTCATTTGTGACATATTCCTTTATTAGAAAGATAAAAAAAAGAGAAAATTGAGAAAATGGACAGAATTAGGGGGCTTTGTTCAAAAATAGACACATCCTGAAAAATTTTCATCCCATAGACACTTTCTTGCAAAAAAGACTAAAATACCCTTGTATAATCAATATTTTCCCAAAACGCTATCAATTTTCCCCCTTCGAACGAAATCAAAGAAAGTTAGTAAACGAAACTCAGAACAAAGAAACCAGTAACAGATCCATAGACTTGACTGTCCGAAACAACCTCAACAGCTGATGCTGAGCAAATAACGTAAGAACAGCTTTCATTAATCTCTCTCTAAATGGTATAAAAATTTCATAACGTTGTAGTGTTTTCGTTATTGATCGTTTTGGTAACTGACAACCGCATTATATAGCTTAAAAATGGGATATATATGTGAACTAAGGTTAGAGATAGTGCCGTTTGTGTGAAAATATGCTGGAAATTGGCTGTCATTGTGCGAAAATCTGGTATCGCAGCCGAAGGATAAAGACGACGAGATTTGTCGAGTTTTGTCGAGTGTCGAGCGATTTTGTCGGGTCGAATCTTGACATGTCGGATGGTAGTGTCGAGTGTCTAGGCGTTGTGTCGATTGTAGGTTCGAGTGTCGAGAGTTCGAGTTTCATCCAGCGTCTGGTGGATTGACGAACTCGACGAAGTCGGACGTAAATTTCGTCGAGTTCGTGTATCGCGTGTCGAGAGTCAAGTGTCAGATACGTAGAAACCGACTTGCAGATGTCTCGAACCATGAGTGTTGAGAGTCGATTGTCGAGTGTTTGAGTATCTGCGTCGAGTGCCGAACTTGACGAGTGTTGGATGCAAAGATAGTCGAGTTCGAGTGTCGAGTCTTATTTGTCGAGTGTCGAGGGTCCTGTGTCGTTGCGCGTATTGGCAGAACACTCGTTTTTTTGACTTTTGCAAGCAATTTCATAATTATTTTTTGTCCACGGAACTTATATGATATGTCTCAATCATACAGGAAATGGAAACTTTACGCATACTCATTGTATACAATAATGTGTAAATATCCAATACAATAATGTCACTATACAATAATGTGTAAATATCCAGAAACTATCAACTAAAAAAATGTGTAACTAAACATAATATATACAATGCAAGGTGATCTCATGGTAAAATCGTGGTCGGCTGCTGGTCAACCTCCACTGAATCAACGTCATCATGGGCAATGGTGGTCGTAACATCCTCTGACACATCATCAACAGTCCCGGTAGAGGCTGCAACATCAGTGGGCACAAGCGCCTCAACCTGGGAGGGCACCGTGATGGTGGGGGCGGCCTCCTGTGTCTGTGGGTTTTCACGGCTGACCCAAAGTTGTACCGCCATTTTCTCCTGCTGGTAGTCGTCCGCGAATGCCTTAATCTCAGTCAGTGGAATGCCCCCCGCTAGGAACTCGATGTACTTCAAATAGTACACGCTGCATGCCCCTCCCTCAGGCTCTTGTTGTGGCACCTGGTCCTCGTCCTCGATGCGCATAATGTCGAATGGGGTTGCGGGATAGTCAGGAATACCGTAAACCTCCATTGACAGCATACGGGGTACTAGCTCAGCGAGGCACCGGACTGTTTGTATGACTGTGTCTGTGGAAGTATGTCCAATAGATGAGTCATATATGGCAACGTGACGGCGATTCAATTGCACCTCAGTTGCCACCCAATGATCGTCGGTGATGTTAACAGGGAGATAGAGCTGAAAATGAAATTGACAACATGGAAATCAATCACAACATTTCAAATAAGATGGCACATACTAACTCTGTAAATATAAATGTTCTCACCCTGTCCACGTCGACCCATGGTGTTCCAACGAGGGGCATCTATCCCAGGACATACTAGACCATGTCATCCTCCTTCACCCAGTTAATGTCATCCAGTCTGTCCGAGTATTGCTCCCACAACGACTTCAATTTCAACTGCAAGATCAAGAGTTCAGTTAGCGCATTGAAGGAATCGAAAATTACCTTTAAATTCAGATGTTTACGAAATACGTACCCAAAAAGTGGTGTCCAGGAAAGCAGACCTCTAGACACCAGGTTCGGTCAAAGCGTGAGCTCTGCAACGTAGCAACCACAGGTAGCTACCTATGTGCTGAAAATAGTAATAGCTATCAATATTAATTCCAAATGTATATTGCAATATTCGACAGCAGGAGATGGTCTGAAACTACCTCAGCTTCAAGCCAGTCTGATGGCCTGAGCAGCGTCCTGAAGAACTGACGATTTGCGCTGCAGATTGCCAAATCAATGCAATCAGTTTTGGCGAAGTCCCCCAGCCATGCCTTGAATGCTTTTAGATCAACTTCTACTATAGGGGCACGTGGGTCGAAAAGTGGAACCGGAGTGCACAAGATGCCACGATTGCCTGCATCTGGTGATGGCTGCTGAGATGGTTTGTCTTCCGATTGAGCAACCGCGGCCTTGAACTATACATGCTGGTGGTCTGCGGCTTTCTCTTGCGGCTGAACCCTCGCCCTCTTCCTACCCGGTGGACTGACAAAGGAGCTCTGCTTAGGCTTTGCCGAAAGTAGGCGATGACCTCGGCGTGAAACTAAGCCTGTTGGAGGAGCATCGACTGCACGAACAATTAGGTCCACGGAGTCAGGTTCTGTGGGCGACTGACCTTCACCGTCATCAGCCGAACCTCTGTCGAAATCTGCATCTGAATCCTGAAATACATCAAACCTAACTGTCAGCTTAAGCGTGTGGAAATCACATAATCCGTTTTGTAAATGTTGTATAATACCGTGCAGCATATTCGAAGTGGCCACCGAGATGTAGAACAGCCTTACGCAGAAGAACTATCTCCTCTCGCATTTCCTTGTTCTCTGCCCGTGACAATGCAAGCTCACGTAAAACTGTGCTTTGGAACTCATCATGGACCGGCGGCGCTTGTATGAGAATAATAACGAGAGCCTTCATAAACCAACAGAGCAGCAACTGTAAACGGACAAGAATATGAATGCAAATTCTCATTACATACCTGTGAACTAGGAGGAACATCGTATATAGGAGTTGGGTGGGTGGTCGCACGACCAGACGTCAGAGTCGATGCTGGTGGATGTTTGGCACTATACAATGACTCCGGTGGTGGACTGAAGGTCCCTCTGTCAATGTCAGGACTGACTGTGTCTGTTGCTGGCTCCACATCAGGTCCAACAGGAGAACTAGGGCCAGCAAGAGGTGAAGCGGGTGGACCATCCGGAGGTGGAGCAGATGGAGCATCCGGAGGTGGAGCTGGTAGAGCCTCCGAAGGTGGAGCTGGTGGAGCCTCCGGGGGTGGAGCTGATGGACCCTCTGGAGGTAGAGCTGGTGGAGCCTCCGGAGGTGGAGTTGATGGACCCTCCGAAGGTGGAGCTGGTGGACCCTCCGGTGGAGGGGCTCAATGCTCTCCGCCGGTAATAATGGAGCATCCACAGCTGTTGCCCAAGCCACATGTACACCTCTCCGGATGCTAACTACATCAGCGAGGTTTATATACCACTGGGTCTGCTGCTCCTCCTCAGACGGCTCCAAAAGGACAAGCGGATGAGCCTGCGTCAATAAATAATTCATCATGTAAAACAGTTAATGTGATGTGAACAAAAACAAGATAATTTCATATGACAGAGGATCCGTACGTACCAGCCTCCTAACCCGCAGTACATCATTTACGACTACATGCTGGGACGGGGTCTTAATTGTCTCCCACTACAACAACCGGGTGTCCTCCCCTCACAGTCCCTGGGCACTCCCCCAAAAGTCGTGCCAATGTAAGGCACGGCCTCGTACAACCAAACCTTAATAATATCAAACAGGTTAGTTAGTGACACTATGTACTAAAATTTGTTCGCCCAATAAAGAAATAAACACGTTAACACTCATGATTAGCAGTATGTACTTGAAAGGCGTACGAGCACCCCTCTAAGTTATATTTCTCCACCTGCTTCGTCTTCGCTTGGGCTCGCCTCTTGTAATTATCTAACCTCCCGACCAAAGCCTTCTTCATTGAGCTAAGTGTCTTATCATAGGACACCGAACCCCATGGATACCGATTGAAATCATCCAGTGTATCAACAAAATTCAACCACACACGGGAGACATGTCGGCGTCAATCCTGTGCCATGAAAAAATGCTTCAGCACGTAGTACAATGCCAGCTTCACAGCATCCTCGTCTGGCATACAAGACACATCCAACTTTTGAAGTGTGGGGTAGAAATCCCTAAGCTCCAAGTCCTTGCCATTGAAGTATGTATCCAACAATCGACACGGATTCAACCTAGTCAGTATTGGTGGCACCGTGGAAGTAAATCTTAATCTGGTTACCAAACCGAACTCGTGGGTAGAAAAACGAATTAGTCTTCCTGGAAAGAAGGAAAAAATATTCATAAGATGACAATAATGGTAACAAGAAAATAACTATAAATATCATATGTTCAAAACTAAGAATTTGTAACTACATTGTATCTGACAACCATTTTTTTACCTTGAATAAGGAACCACATCTCCTGATCGTACCCCACGGTGTTAACCTCCCACTGAAGCACATGGTGCACCAACTGAGATGGAAAGGAGAGCCGATGGATGTCTAGGATAAATCCGAAACATGTATCACGAAACATGTCCTTTTGCCTCGCAGTCAAGTGGCCCCGAATCCATTGTACACAGTCCAAACTTGTCAAGTTTGTGATCACCGCATGGTAGTGCTCCTCATCTGGTGTCTTCAGGGTGAAGGACAGTCCAAATTCACCAGCCATTTGCTTTTACCTACAAATACAAGGCCATTATAGTTCAATATGATGCAAGAAGGCAAAAAACCCGCAATAAAACAGGCAATCTGCCTAAACGCTCGACAATACTCGACGTCACTCGACAGCACTCGACAAACCTCGACACGACTCAACAACGCCCGACACGACTCGATAGGTCTCGACAAGACTCGACAACTCGACTGAACTCGACAGTCGATTTTTGTCGAGTGTCGAGTGTCCCTACAAAAATGCGACGAACATCACCGTTAACCTCGCGACAAAACCAGTCAGTTTCTACAGTTTCGTCCACATCAAACGACATAAATCACATATAAAACCATGAGATTAATCCATAAAACCACCGAATAAGTGAACACATCCGACGAAAATTCAATTAAAATCCCATTACATAAACAGTCATCGTCTATCTCGCGACGGTGCCTGGCGGCGCCAGTCGGTTTCCCCTGATCTTACCCACATCAAACATTAAAAATTCAACATACACACACACATGCATGGCACTAGTTTTATCCCATAAAAGTGTCGACTGTCCCTACAGAAATTCGACAGTCATCGTCTACCTCGAGGCAATCGGCAGTCGATTTTCACCGTTTTCACTGATGTCAGACAACATAAATCCGACACGACACACATCAAACAACATGCATGGCCCAAGATTTATCCCTAAAAACATCCAAATAGTATGTCTAAAACAACGAAAAGTCCGTACCTCAATGTCGATGGGGGCTTCTACCTGCGTCTTTTTGCGTTTCGAGAGTAGTTGATGCTGCTTCTCTTTGCGTTCCAACAGTTGTCGATGCTGCGTCTCTATACGTTTCGACAATTGTTGATGCTGTGTCTCTATGCATTCTGAGAGTTGTCGCGGGGTTTAGCAGTATGTTTGTGTGAAGCGGGAAGTGACGGTCGAGTGTTTTGTTTTAAACCCTAAAGGTCGAGATCTTGTGTCAGGGAGGTAGCTTCGCGTGTCGAGTGTTGAGATATTATGTTGAGTGTAATCCTTCGAGTGTCGAGAGTCGAGTTAAATTGTCAGATTTATGTCGCGCTAGTCGAGTGTCGAGGGAAACCGGTTCCAGTCACGACATGTTGAATGTATTTGTCGAGTGTATTGACTCGATAGTCGAGTGTCGATTTCGTGGCGAGGGTTCGTGTGTCGTGTTGGTCGAGCGTCGGTCATTTTGAGTCGCGTTTCGAGTGTCGAGCATCGAGGGTTTTCTGTCGAGTGTCGTCGAGCGTTTGAGTAGAACACTCATTTTTTTTTAGTTTTGGAAGCTAATTCGTAAAGATTTTTTGGTCCACGAACCTTGTATGGCTGAATGTCAGACACGAATATTTAGTTTAATACATTAATGTTGCTTACAATGACTAAATCCAAAACCCAAAAATTATTAATTTCAACAGGCCAGGAATTGCAATACAAAAAATAGACTACGTTGCTTACATGAACATTTGGTATATATCATCCCCTGTCATGTAGTGGAACTGGGTTTCGGCAAGTTTGACGATTGTGCCCGGAACTTCCACAGTGCCCGTAATTTCGAGAGGAGCTAGACTCACCAACAGAAGGGATTCGATTCCTCCGAGGACGACCGGCTGATCTCCTCATGACTGGCGGGAGAACCACTCTACTGCGAACTTCCTCAGGAACCACCCAATCCTAACTAACTCCAACAGGAACAATTGGGAGAGCATATGCATGTACTAATGTTTCAGTGGTATACCAATGGGCACAATAATCGTGGCACGTAAGTAGATTCATACGTTTGCATACAGCTAATACATGTGCACACGGAAGTTGGTCAAGATCAAACACCCAGCACGTGCATGTACGAGCGTGCATGTCAACAATGCTAACACGGTCGTTGCCTCTAACCTCATACATAGTAAGAGATATACCACTAACCCTCATACGCTCTCCCTCCTTTAAACGTTCCTCCATCAACTTGTTTGCCTAAGGCAAGAGATGTGATTCTGAGTTAGCAAATAGCTGTCGACGCTCATAGAACCATTTCTGCAAGTTGGTCTGGAAATAATCAGCTAACAATGTCACCGGGAGGAATCGATGGTTTCATAAACAGCTGTTCATCGACTCAGCTATATTTGTTGTCACTATGTTATACCGTCGACCATAAAACTGTGAACGTGCCCATTTCTCGACTCCAATCTCTCGAAGATAAGTTGCTGCTGCTGGCATATGCAATTCAATTTGTCCCATATGATAGTTGAAATCAACATAGTGATATGTCTTTACAGCTCGGTAGTACAATTCTAACAAAGTCTTGTCCTTGAACGTTGCCTTCAAGTTACCCTTCAGATGATAAGTGCACAATCCATGCAATGCATGAGGAAAAATTGCTAGAACAGCACGTTCAATACTACGATGACGGTCAGAAATGAAGACAAGTTCTCAGACATTTTGTACAACATGATCATGCAACTGTCTCATGAACCAGTTCCACGAGTCATCATTTTCAGAATGCCCAATTCCAAATGCCAAGGGGTATATTTGTTTATTTCCATTCATACAAGAAGCCAAAAACATTGTACCTCTATATTTCCCTTTCAAAAAAGAACCGTCAACTGCGATAACTGGCCTAATGGATGATGCAAATCCAGCAATAGAGGCCCCCATACTCATGAAAAAGTATCTGAAATGGTTCTCCTCATCAGTTTCTAAAGACCTTTTGGTCCCCGGGTTTGCTTTCTCAATCATGTACATATACTGGGGGAGTATTGTGAATGATTCCTCATAAGATCCGTGAAGTTCTTGCAAAGCTGTCTCCTTTGCCCTCTATGCCTTGTTGTACGTGATATTAACACCTAATAACTCCTGAATATCGGACATAATATCCTTCAGACGATATATTATTGATGTCTCAATGAATTTGCTCTTAATATGTTTGCCAATGACATGTGCAGTTACCTGTTTGTGAATTGGGTGAAGTCCGGCTCCGGAGCACGTGTGGTGGTTCTTATACTTTTTCACTTGGAAGAAATGTGAGTTGGCCACCTTTATGGCATGTAAACGCCATTTACAAGATTCAGCCTTGCAGACAACCTCAAACCTTGTTACGTTGGAGTTCCTTACCTTGAATTGAAAGTTTCGTCTTAATGGCAACATCGATAACTTCTCACGAAGCTCCGTTTTGTTGTGAAACATCTGCCCAACCCCAACCTCAATCCCGTCAACTACAAACGATGAGGCATCATCACCATCTGTGGAAGGTGGATGCACAATAGGCGGCATCCACCTGAATGTGTTGGCCCGACAGCTGTCATTCTCAGTGCCCACATTACCTTCTTCATGTCTACGATTTTCATCCACTCTCGGCTCATTATTCGACACTGGATCTTGCTGATGTCCATATACTGGATGAGTAGGTGTGGAGTGAATTGGAGGAGGCACGGTAGGTGTGGAGTGAATTGGAGAAGGCATGGTAAACAGCTCATCCTGGTTCACATCATTCAAGATCTCCCGTTCTCCCTCATTATCAAAATGTGGACCGTCTACATTGTGCCCATCAACAACAAAATCATCCAATCCCTTAACATCATTCTCAATACGAATAGTGCAATCATCATTGTTATCGTCAACATGCGCACTAACATCATCACTACCATCATCATTATCTTCGTAATCTTCATCACCACCATCGTCATCATTAACATCATCAATATTACCTAGACTCTCAAACTCTCTAATGCTGTCAAGATGACGTACCAATCTCGATGGCATCGACGGAGGCTCCTATTTTTCATTCTCAAATAACACCCCAACCCCAACTGACTCATGCCCTACATGCCCTGAACACTGCTCAAACTCAATGCCAACATCCTCATTCAGTTGTGGCTGTGCACAAACAGGAGTAGACTCACTTAATTGGTTGCTTCCACTTGCTGAACGAAACAAAAAGGGTTGATAAGATCCTTGTTGCCTACGTATTGCATCGGATCCTGACCTCTGTCTTTGCTTCTCCCTATCTTCAAGTTTGACAACTAATGGTGTATATGATTGTTGGTCCTCCAAACAATGTTGTATAAAAAAACAAACATCGTCGTCAGCCTCAATACGAATCGACATTGGCATAATACCCTTACAAGAAAATTGAACCTCTAAACTCATTCTTTGCTTACAAAGATCCCAACCCATTTTAGTACTAATACAGTTAACTAACTCATTATAGGTAGCACACCTACGAATTATCAATGGCTTCCTCGTCCCACCAGCATACAAATAACCACCGTTCTCTTGCACAGTCCAAGAACCATTGTATACAATGAGTATGCGTAAAGTTTCCATTTCTTGCATGATTGAGACATATCATATAAGTTCTGTGGACAAAAAATAATTACGAAATTGCTTGCAAAATCACAAAAACGAGTGTTCTGCCAATACGCTCGACGACACTCGACACAAGACCCTCGACACTCGACAAATAAGACTTGACACACGAACTCGACTATCTTTGCATCCGACACTCGTCAAGCTCGGTACTCGATGCAGATACTCAAACGCTCGACAATCTACTCTCGACGCTCGACCAACGACTCTCGAAGATACTCAACATTCATGGTTCAAGACATCTACAGGTCGATTTCCACGTATCCGACACTCGACTCTCGACACGCGATACACGAACTCGACGAAATTTGCGTCCGAGTTCGTCGAGTTCGTCAATCCACCAGACGCTGGACGAAACTCGAACTCTCGACACTCGAACCTACAATCGACACAACGCCTAGACACTCGACACTACCGTCCGACATGTCGAGATTTGACCCGACAAAATCGCTCGACACTCGACCAAACTCGACAAATCTCGTCTTCTTCATCCTTCGGCTACGATACTAGATTTTCGCACAATGACAGTCAATTTCCAGCATATTTTTACACAAATGGTACTATCTCTAACCTTAGTTCACATACATATCCCATTTTTAAGCTATATAATGCAGTTGTCAGTTACCAAAACGATCAATAATGAAAACACTACAACCTTATGAAATTTTCATGCCATTTAGAGAGAGATTAAGGAAAGCTGTTCTTACGTTATTTGCTCAGCATCAGCTGTTGAGGTTGTTTCGGATAGTCAAGTCTATGGATTTGTGACTGGTTTCTTTGTTCTGAGTTTCGTTTACTGACTTTCTTTGATTTCATTCGAAGGGGGAATTTGATGCGTTCGAAACTAGCAAGTATACTAGTCGCACAAGTAATAAAGTGATAAGTAAGATATCGTTCCCACGAGGATTGATTCTAATTGAATTTGTTATTTCCAGCAACAATAAACTAAACAGGGGGGATTTTTGTTGAATGATTTACTAAATGAAATAAGAATGCAAGTAAAGAATAACAAAACAGAAAGTAAATTTGAATGAAAAATCAATGGGAGAAAGCTGGTTAAGGGATCCTTCTCTACCACAAGATATGGATTTGCGAATTAATTGTAGAATTGTCATCTAATTACAGCATTGAAGTTATCAACCGTAGATAATAACAAGCTCTATTACCCCAATCTTTCCTTACTTTGTTGTTAAATAAAACAAGCTCTTTATTTAATCTCTATCCATTAAACAACCTAGAACAAGCTCTCTGAGTTTAATTCAATGGATGCATTATGATAAGAAAGATAGGTTGATCTAAGCAATAAACACACAAGCTCGGATTATTTAACTTAGGTTATATTCTCCAATTGTAATCTCTGATCACAATTTTGCTACTAATGATTAGAAATTCAAGACAATTACGGATCAAGATTTCTAGTCTAGCAATAAATCACAACCAGATTATATTCAGTTGGCCACTCAAATACAATCAGCAAGCAATCATAAGCATTAAATATGGGAGAATACAAGCAACTTCAATTAGAGAATTGGATAACAATTCCTTACACAATCAACTTACAAAAACCATATCAGGGGCTTTGAAATCACCCTCAACCAATTCAGATTCAGTTACACATGTTTAAGAACGTGGTAAATACAATACAACATGGAGACATTCCAGAAAATGAAAGGGAAGGGAAAAACTTAGCAAATTTGATGTAATTCTCTTTGGATTGTAGTTCTTCCTCTTTCCAAGCTTCCTTTCTCCTTCAAGAACTCCAAGAGATGAAAGAATTCCAGAGCTGCAGCCTCCACCACGTTCTCCCCTCTTCAAGTTATGAAAATAAAACCCTAAAATGTGTTTAAATACTCTGCTACAGTAACCTGCTACAGTGTCCCGTATTATACATGCTACAGTGATGTGTGGAATTACATTTCTACACTTCTCACACTGTTTTGATTACAACTTTCGGTACACTGAATGGATTCATAAACCGTAAATTTCTCCAAAAAGTAGACTTCGAGAGCTTTCAACGGTATATGATATGTCATCGGGTTCATTGTATATCAATACAATTAAATCCGAGAAGATGGTTGACTAGCAGAGGTGAAAATGAAGGGTTTTACTCCATTTTTGTGCAAGTTGCTCCAAAACTCCTACAAACATCAAAACCACACAAAAACATAAAAATACCAAGGAATATAGCAAAGAAACATGGACGAATTGATATGAAAATGATATATAAATAGACACTTATCAAATTCCCCCACACTTAGACTTTGCTAGTCCTCGAGCAACTATGACAATTGAAATAAAACTAAACCGAAACAGAATCAACAAAAAATAAAACACACAAATGCTTCATCTTGCAAATAGGCCTCAAAGATTGTACTTAATTATAACCCAAGGAAAACTTCAAAATAATGCACTTGATCAAGAATTTTTTCTCAAAGATTAGTTTCGCTTTACTTCAATTCTTCAAGTGTGTGTGTGTAGAGCCATTCTCACCTAATCACTTGTAACCCGGATGAGTTTATGCATAAAAATGAATCATATTTAATATTGAATATGTGTGTATAAATGAACTCCATAGGCTTGCTTTTCAAGTCACTCTCCACTAATGTAGACATGCACAACACCAAGGATCAAGTAGGACTTATTAAGCTTGTAACGTTTGGCTTGGGTGAAGGTATGATAAAGGATAATAATTTAGCTCAAATCACCCACAAACACATAAATCATTCAAGACTATGTAGAGCTCAACCCTAAAACACAACATTTCAATTCACCAGGTTACTCCCCCATACTTATTTAGAACAATCAATCTTTTTTTTTTTTTTTTTTGCAGAAAACAAAAGAAAACTACACCCCCACACTTTGTTGTTTCATTCTTTTTAAGAACACTTAAGGGTATAGATCTCTTATTATTCTTCTTTTTTTTCTTTTTTTCTTTCTTTTTCTTTCTTTTTTTTTATTTTATTACACTTCCCCTCCCCCACACTTAAACAACACATTGTCCTCAATGTGTAAGTACGTGGACGATAAGTACAGATTGATTTTTTTTCTGTTTTTCTTTTTTTTTTTAAACACAATAGAACTCACTTGTATTGCTCATGACACATCCCAACCTCCTCTAACTTCCCAAAACCAGAACATAGCTCAGAATTTAATTGTGAATGATCTACATGATCATAGGTAAGGGATAAACTGTTTGGAACAAATTCATTTGAGGTTAGGAAATCTTTTAGTGAGTTAACAAAGAAAAAGGCTTACAAAGGCTCAAGGGGTAACTAGAGATCAATTTCAGTCAAGGTTGGCTATTAAGGCTGAAACGGTCCAAAGATGGCCTAAATCATTTCCCCAATGTTGCACAGTCTAGGATTTCGCCTCGAGTGACCATCAAACAAGTTCTAAAATTCATTGAAATCTGAAGAAACACTTAAATTACATAAACTTTCTCTAATGAACAAATAACTCAGTGATAATAGCTCAGTGCTCAATGTTGCGCAAGGAATCAAAAGCAAAGCGAAAACCAATAAACATTTCAAGCACACAGATTCATGCATCATTTATCATTTTCCAAGAGTTATTCTTAATTCAATCATTATCTTATCATTGACCCACAAAATGCAAGAATAGAGGTACGTGGCGTTGTTACACCTGAGTCAAGATTGTATATTTCACTAATCCTTAGGACCAGTAGCCCGCAGACTTAAGGTTTCCAGCCTATATACCTTTATTATGAAAGAACAAAACAAAAAACAAGACACTTCAAACAACATGAAATAAACAAACTACAGATTTATTGAGAGAGAATGCGTTTCAAGAGTTAAGAAAAACCCATATTCTGCCATTCTCAGGTTTTTCCACAATGTTTTTTTTTCGAATCGAAACTGATAAAGACAAAAACACACAACAACTCGAAATACATAAAACTAAACTTACTCAAAAAATAATAAAGTCCAACAAATCATCAAACACAAACAAGTCAGTTAGAATGGGTCTAAAAAGTTTAGAAGTTAGCCTCCTTATTCAGCCATTATGGATTAAAGAAATCCCGAATGCGTTTCAAGAGAACTTGAACTTTTTAAGCCACCACTCTAAAAGCCAAGATTAGAAAATATTACCTGGGGTGAGAGAAAACAACCTGAAAAAAAAAAACTCAACTCAAATAAACACAATAAAGAGAAAGCAAACGAAAATGAAGCAAACCAACAGATAGAGATTACAAATGGAGCGTTAAATCCAGTTTACGCCTCTTTTACCTTCTCCCCAACCAATCATCTTAATTCTTCTTACGAGCTATTGCTGGATCAAGCGAATAGACGAATGCTTGTATTTTGTCAATTAACTCCCCTGCAGTTGAAGCTGTAACCAGGATTTGTCTCGCCGACTGTGAGATGAAGTTTTTTTCTACTGCTTGATCAAGAAAAGACAATAAACCATCAAAAAAATTATTGACATTTAACAAACCAATGGGTTTCCGATGGATGTTTAGCTGTGCCCAAGAGGTGATTTGGAATATCTCCTCTAATGTACCATAACCACCGGGCAAAGCTATAAATGCATCAGATTTAATGATCATATGTGCAATACGCTCAGGCATACTAGAAACCTGTAACTCTTCCCCCATGGTGTTGCCTACGATATCTCGTACAGCTAATGTTTTAGGGATAATGCCGAGAACTTTGCTTCCTCCTAAGGAT